>BSBK01009373.1:115000-234796 GCA_027943335.1 Chamaecyparis obtusa | reverse complement strand
GAGAAGAAGAAGAAGAAGAAAGAAGAAGAAGAAGAAGAAGAAGAAGAAATACCTATGGGTGGAGTCTCCATTGAGGGGGGAATATATTCCCCTCATAGTGATAAGGTTAAAAAATAGGCTAAAGTTAAAGGGATGCCCTCACTTTCTCCCAGCACTATCTTGTTGTTTCGTTCACCTCCCTGGTGGCTACTTGACACTGTTGAATTATTATGCTCCTAATTCTTGTCAGGGTAGAAAGGATGTTTGGGAGGAGCTTCATCCTCTTTTCTCCTCCTTTAGGGCTCTAACTTTTGTGGCAAGGTATTTCAACTCCCCTCTATACCCCTTGATAAACTTGGGGGTCCTTATGGATTTTACTGATAGCATGGGGATCTGTCCAACTTTTTTAGCTTGATGAGCTCCACGATGTTGATCTTAAAGGTAATCCCTTCACCTGGACCAACAAAAGGAAGGGAAAACCACTTGATTTAGGTGCAGTTGGATAGGGTCCTAATATCTTCTACTTAGGATCTAGGACCTTCCTTATCTCTCACGGCCATCCCCAGAACCACCTCTAATCATAACCCTCTACTACTCAAGTTGATGGATGGGAAGCACTCCTACCCTACCCCCCATTAGCTATGAAATTATGTGGACTTCACACCCCAATTTATGGGATAGGATTCAACAATGGTATTCTACTCTGATCAAGGGTACTGCCATGTTTAGAGTGGCCTCTAAACTGGAAATCATCAGGGAGATGTTAAAGGTGCAGTTAAACTACATTTAGAGACATCTTTTATAAAAAGAAAGCCCTTGTTGAGAACTAGAAAATGTTCAAGGGTAGATGGGATATTGGAAACTTATCATTCAAATTACTCATTAAGGAGGAAGAGGTCAGGAAAAAATGGAAGGCTACTCTAGCTAACGAGGAAGTTTTTCTAGAAATAGAGGTCTAGAGTGTTGTGGCTTAAGAGGGAGGATAGGAACTCTACTTTCTTCCATCAATATGCCTGCAAGCACAAGAGACAAAATATTGTCACCACTCTGGATGGTAATAGAGGAATTGGGATTTCTAACCCCACTTTACTAGGGAATTTAGCTATGGACTACTTTGCCAACACCTTTAAGGACATGAGTACAGGGAATTTTGAAATCCTCCAAAATCAGCTCATCTCCATATTGTCAAAGGTGATTACTGACAATGACAACAACTCCCTACTTTCCAAAGTCATTGATGAAGAAGTCTGGATGTTGTGTTCTCCATGCAACCCTTCAAATCCCCTAGCCTTGATGGCTTTCCCCTGGATTTTTTTCAAGATTTCTAGGATATAGTTGGTTATGATGTGATACATGCTGCTAGGGATTTTTCAGAACTAAGAAAATCCTCAAACAACTCAATGAAACTTTTATTGTCCTATGTGCCAAGAGTGTGCCGAGCCCAAAAATATGGATGAATTTAGACCCATCAGTCTCTGTAATACCTTGTACAAAATCTTCTCTAAGATTATTGGTCAAAAGAATCAAACCCCTTCTTAGTAAAGTTATTGATCCCAATCAGAAAGGTTTTGTCCCTGGGAGACAAATTTTGGACACTACCATCACCACCCATGAAATCCTGCACTCTATCTCTCACAGCAAGGCTGCTGGTATGGCACTTAATCTTGACATTTCTAAAGCCTATGATAAAGTTAACTGGAAATTCATTTATAAGGTCCTCACCTCCTTTGGTTTTTCTCAGGATTTTATAACTTTGATAAAATCCTACACTGAAACTATCAGATTCTCTATGCTATTAGACACCAAACCAGGTACTAAATTTTCTCTTGCTATAGGTCTTCACCAAGGGGATCCTCTATTTCCCTATCTTTTTATCCTTCTTGCTATGGTTCTAGCCCATAACATGATGCAGCTGGCACAGTTGAAAAAAATTGAGGGGATCAAACATGCCTCCAACCTTCCTCCTGAGTCCTACAGTAGTTTGTGGATGACACGTTCTTCTTCAGTACCTCCTCAGTTTTGGAGCTAGGGGGTGGAAAATTATGCTTGAAAATTATGATACTACTTTAGGTCAACACATAAACTATCATAAAAGTAGAATATTGTTCTTGAATACCAACCTGATGGTTCAAACAAAGGTTCTGAGAATTCTCAGCTACCAGGCTGATTCACTCCCTGTGACTTACCTTGGTCTCCCTCTTACTATCAAAGATGTGAAGAATGAGTTTTGGAACCCAATCCTCAAGAGAACTCAAAGGAAGTTGGCTGGATGGAAAGGTAAACTTCTCAGCAATGCTAGTAAGCTTCAAATCCTTGCTGCTTCTCTTCAAGGAATTCATGTCTATTTCCTTTCCATTTTCAAAATTTTTGGTATCATGGCTAACTAGTTGGAAAATATTTAATGAACCTTCCTCTGGTCAGGATCTAAAGAAAAATGAAGGCTTCCTTTAGTTAACTGGGATAAAGTCTACCTTCCTAAACATTTGGGAGGTCTAGGGCTGAGAAGAATTAACAATCTTAATAGAGCTCTACTTTCTAAGTTGTCCTGGCACATGGTCTCAAGTTTTACTAACTAGTGAAAAATCATGGAGGCTAAATACCTTGATGGGGGTCATTTTCTGTAAGCTCTTTATGGGTACAGGGGCACCTGAGGTTCCAAAATCTGGAACAATCTGGCACCTGAGCATTCTAGAGAAAGGGACTCTTTGGCAATAGGGTAATGGCAGGGACATCAGGTTCTAGGAAGACCCTTGGCTTTGTGAGGGTATTATTGTTGCTACTCATTTCTCCCAATTAAGAAACATCCTTATCCATAGAGTTGGCAGTCTAGACTCCAATTTCATAACAAATGGAAGATGGATTGATATTACCCCTTTCCTAAGTGACATATAAGATCTCCTTAATTTGGCTGCTAACCTCAACATATTATTCCATTATGTCTGTATCCCCATGTTTGATAGGCCTGATAGACTCCTATGGCGTCACACCCAACATGGTGGCTTCACAGTCAAGTCTACTTATAATTAGCTTACAACGGTTCTTGCTGACACTACCTATTGGAAAAATGTGTGGCAACCACATCTTATCCCTAAGGTCAATTTCTTCTGGTGGACGGTGCTACATGGGAAAATTCTTACTATGGACGACCTCACTAAGAGATAGTTTAGCCTTGCCAACTGTATCATCTTAAAATGGAAGCACTTCCATGTTAAGAGTGTTTAGCCCTCTGAGTAACTAGTTTGGGGTCATGTTAAGCACCTTGATTGGGTCTTTTCATGTATTTGGCTTTCCCTTGCTTTCCACTTCTTCTCCACACTTGATTTCTTCATTCTAGGTGAAATTAGGGTTAAGGTGTTAAGGACTTTCCTAATTTTCCTTCTTCTATGGCTCTATTTTCTAGGTAGGATTCAAAAATGAGACCCCCTAGTCCTTCATCACATCAAACAGAGGATTTTCTATCTATTCCTGACACTGGGTCTTGTTCAGATATCAATTTCTGCATTTCTGGCATCCTCTAGAACTCCTGTTGCAAGTCCTGACAAAGTTAGGGTTTGAGGTCAAAGTTGACCTTGACCTTGACTAGGTCAGGGTCGACCTTGACCCTAACCAGGTCAGGGTTGACCTCGACCTTGACCTCTTTCTACCATAATTTCAAAGCTTCATTTCCCACTAATTTGGCTTTCGGGAAAGTTATTTTTAGCTTCCGGGTCGGCTATTTCGGGCTCCGAAATGGTAAATCATTTAATGGTATTTAATTAAGGTATATTTTCTAAAGGTTAGGACCTAATTGGGATTTAATTCTTCAAGGTGTCCCATCTAGAGGAATGTGCCCTAGTTCACTATAAAAGGAGGCCTTCCTCTCTCATTTTCATATCTCATTTTCACATCAAGCAATCAAGCTCTCAAGTGCAAACAAGACTTCAAGCATTCAAGCATTCAAGAATTCATTCATCAAGGAGTTCCATTGTTAGCTATTGAAGGATTCAATCTCCTTGGAGCCCCCTTGAAGATCCATCCTTCTCCATTCATTCAAGTCTTCTCATATGCAAAGATCAAATCAAGATTGGTGTTGATGATCAAAATACCATTGATTGGAGACATCCTACTTTCATTGAAGCATTCTTACTTGTGGATTTGAGGATTCAAATCCTCTACAAGGACTTCAACATAAGCAAGGTGATTTGTTTCAATTACTTTGTTTATGCACCATATATTTCAATTCAATTTCAAGGTTAATTCCTAAATTGGTGTTTGACTAAGGAAAACCCCCCATACAACCAAAAACCCCCCATTTTCTTGTAGGTACAGGTGTGAAATATCAGGTCTAAGAGTGAATTTGGATACCCTTTTCAGCAATCTTTCAAGATTTACAAACAGAACCAGAATCGGACTTCAAATAAATAATGTGGTCTTTGACCTTTTAAAAGGTCAAAGTCGACTTGTGTGAATTTGGAGAAAAGATTTCTGGGTTTTGTCTGCCTCGGCATTTTCAGTCCAAAACAAGTGATGGAATCTTTAGAAAGTTCATACAGAAGCTAGAATTCAGCATTTTCCAAATCTGCCTTAATTCAAGGTTAGTATTTACACTTCAATTATTTTAGATTTCAAGCTTGATCCAACTATAGGGAAGTATAGGATTTATTCTTTCTTTCATATTCTTCATAAATTGATTCGATTGTGTATTAACCTCTTGGTTGATCAAATTGGATCTCTCCTTTGGGAATTTGGATTTAGGAGTGAATCTTACATTTTCCCCACACACATACACAAATAGAGGTGATTCCAAATCACTTCTATTCATTTTGGTGAACCCAACTACCTTACTCTCTTTCTTTTTGGTGTTAGATTCTCTTTTATCTTATTAGTATTAGATTTGTCCTTTGTGATTGATCTTGTATGCTAATTAGAGTTCCTATTCATGCATTATGTGTTCTTAGTTTAGTTCATTTGCATTATATTGGTTTATGAGCTTTACTACCACTAGTCCTACTTATAACATTCCGATTAGAAGAAGTCGTAGACTCCTAGGTGCCTTTGAGCCTGAATCTTCTCCTTTCCTTAGGATTCCTGATGATAACTTGATTCTTCATGATTCTAATCCTACTATGGAGAAAAACTCTTCTCACTCATCTCATGATGAGGATGATGCTTCAAGGATTCCTCCTGAACAAGTCCAAAAACTTTCCACTGAACTTGATAAAATGGGTAATTGGCTTCTTCAAGAAGACCATGGTCAAGATTCTATTCAATCTATAGAGGCTCTTAAGAAAGTTCTCCATGATAGTGATCAAGGTGTTAACCTCTTGTGTCGTATTACTCATCTTGTGCATTCCAATGTTAAACCTTTAACTCAAGAGGCTCAAGAGTTAGGTTTCACTGCTCCTATCACTAGTATTGAACCTTCTTCTAATCCTTTACCTAGTATTCCTATCTATACTCCTCCTCTAGTGACTATGATGGTTCCCTCTATTCCTATGAGTGTTCCTCCCATGTCTCTTCCTACATCACAACCTTCATATCATAGTGTTCCTTTCACTTATTCCACTTCGCTTCCAACTGTAGTTCCTAGTGTTCCTCCAGTTGTGTCTTCTATTCTTGTAGCTTCTTACACTTTACCTAGTGTGTCTAATATTGCTACTCCTTCTATTTCCTCTACTGATTCCACCATCATCAATTTGGCTCAAACCATATCCTCCTTACAACAACAACTTGCTTCCTTAACTCAAAACAAGTTTAGTATTCCTACATGTGACATGGGAAGTCCTTTGTCTAGGGATATTATCCAAACTCCTATTCCTCAACAAGTCAATATGCCTCGTCTTGAGAATTATAATGGAAAGGGAGATCCTGTTCATCATGTTAAAACATTCCAAATCCTTTGTAGTGATTATGCTCATGACCATAGGATTTTAGCCAAAGTGTTTGCTCGAACCTTTTGTGACAAGGCCTTACAATGGTATTGTTCCTTGCCTCCTTATTCAATTGATTCCTTTCCACAACTTGCTAATGCCTTTATTCAATAATTTCAAAATAATATTGGCCCGCAAGTGTCTTTAACTAATTTAATGCATTGTAAACAAAGTGCTAAAGAAAAATTGACTAAATTTATTGGTAGATTTAAGCATTTGCATGCTTAGATTTCTTATCCTATTCCTGATATTGATATTCAACATATGTTTATTTCAAATTTGCAAAAGGATATTAGAGATAAGATTCTACTTACTAAATTTACCTCTTTTCAACAACTTTGTGTAGCGCTTCATCATTATCAATTACAAGTGAGCTAGTTTGAGAGCAACACTCCAATGGCTCCTATTCCAATTGATAAGAGTGATGCTACTCCTAATCCAAACAAGTTTAAAAAATTCAAGAACTATGTCAAGATAAACAAACAAGCGAATGCAGTTACTGATCAAGTTGCTGTTGCATCTCATAATGCCACTTTTGCATCCACTACTTTTTGATTAAATCATACGTTTACTCCTCTTTCTAAAACTTTACATGCTATTATGAATAGGTTGTTAGCTGCTTTACTTTACCTCCTATTCGACCCTTTTACCTACTACGATTGCATCTAAATCTTTTGATCAAAATGCTTTTTGTCAATATCATCGTCAGAATGGTCATGATACTGAGAGATGTTATTCTTTACAACATAAGGTCCAAGATCTCATTGACGCTAAAGCTTTATCTATTGATAATCTAGATAGTAGTGGGAATCAATCTGTCTCTCCTCCTAATCAGAACCTTCAAATCTATACGAATCCTTTACCTACACATGATACTAATACTATTGCTCAACCATCTACTATGGACATTGTATATGATTCAAAGATGGATGATCTTAATCATGTCATTAATCAAGTGGAGCATGTTGCTAAGTCTATAGCTCCACCTCAACCTTCACCTCAAATTCTATCTCAACCTCAAGTTACACCCAAACCTAAACTGAAACCTTAATCTAAACCTCGACAATAATTTAAGGATAAAAGACCTCGGGAACTTTTGATTACCTTTGATGACTCTGAGATTGTTAAGGCTCCTAATGGTCCCCTTTATATTGCTGCTAGGGTTGCTCAGATACCTACTTGTGGTTGTCCTGTTCATCCTACCTCCTTAGTCAATGTTATCACTGAAGAAAATCTTTTTATGAAAAGCTTACAACATGACTTCTATGATACATTGGATGTGTGGATTCAAACTTGTAATGGTTTTCTTTATCCATCATTTGGTTCTATTACTTTACTGGTTGAACTTTTTGGAAAAATTGTGAACACTACCTTTGTTGTGGTTCCTACTTCTGATCAATTTCAAGTTAAGCTAGGTTTGCCTTGGTTGATTGCCATGCAAGTTGTTGCTTCACCTATCCATAAGTTTCTTAAGTTCATTCATGATGGTGAAGTGAAGATGATCAATCATAGTCTATATCAACCTTCTAGGCCTAGAGATTGTGCTGCTCTGGATTTCTTTTGGCCTTCCTTATCTAATTCATGTCCTCCTCACCCTGATCATCTTTTTCAATCGTATAAAGCTTATAAGCATCGTAAGATTATTCAATTAAGAATACCTCCTATGGATCTTAATCTTGGTCTTTTACCTACACCTTCGATACCTCCTTCAACTATGCCTTCTTGTTCTATTAATCAAGTTCCTCCTACTAAATCTATCAAAGATCCTGTGATTGCTCCTCCTATGGTTGATAATCCTATTGATCTTCCTACAAAAACCTATGAAGGATCCTATGATTGTTCCTCCTAGTTCTCAACCTATTTCAAATAAATCAAAATGTAACTGATCTGCTAATGAACATCATAAAAAGCATTGTGCTCATGCTAAAGCTAAAAGATCTCTACTTTCTGCGGATACACCTATGCATAATATTGTTATCAATAATGATGTTCACATGCATGATTATGATGATTCTATTCATATTTTAGATCCTATTTTTATTAATTTTGATGACGAAGATACTCTTGATGATACTGATAATGTTACTGATGAATAGGAGAGTATTGACATTGACATTGATTTGCCAAATATGCTTTCATCTCAATTAACTCTTACACCTAGTATCGAACATAGTGATTCTCAAGAGGATGCTTGTTTGGAACTGGCTATCATTCCTACTATATTGGATATAGTCCCTCTTGCGAGTTACCCACCTACCCTAAATGATATACAAAGAGATGGGGAAAGTAGGCAGCACACTTGATTGGCTTGTCCTTCATGGTAGCTTTGTTGTGTGTTTGCCTGTTGTACTATGCTTCTCCTATAATGTGCTTGCTAAATGTTGTTAGATTCTTTTATATGATCCTTGTTACTCAGTTGGTACAAGGTGATGAAGGAATTGAAGCTATTGTTCAAATTCCTCTATATGTATCTCTATTCTTTTATGCATTGTTCAATGTTATGTTGTAACTGTGCTATTGTTCGTAAATGTTTCCTTGTGTAACCTACTTGGATTCGAGATATGGTAGCACTAATTCTTTTTGGTCTTCATGTCATGGTCCGAAAAGATTCTCCTTTGTATATCTTATGTGATCTTTCCTCCTTTGTGATTGTAGTCCTACTTTCTTTGGGGAATGATGTCAATTCATTTGCAATAATATCATATATATATATATATATATATATATATATATATATATATATATATATATATATATATATATATATATATATATTATCTTATGATCATACTGACCCCATGGTAGGTAGATCCCTTCTGTGTTCTCTGTATGTTTCTATGTTATTTCCCTTGATTTGTCTTCATCTGGGGGCACCTCGACATGGAAATGAAATTAGTGGATTTGTTTATGTTTCCGTTAAAGCCATTGCTCCTGTTAAAGTGTTAGCAATGACTTTAACATGGGGGCATATGCTCTGCTCACTTAATACACACACGCACTTATGAAAAAATTCAAAACATGCTAAATCTTCTAAAGGTAACGCACATAAGTTGCTAAATCCTGAGTAAGACACGCATTTTAAAATTACTTTTTAATCTTTCTTTTTGGATTAAGAACTAATCCTTAAAGTATGGATTAATATTAGGATCTCTTGATCCCTCCAATTTCAAATTCACATATATTGTGATCCCTTAAGGTCGAAAGTGTCCTTAAGACTGGATCTCTTTTGTTTTTTTTTATTCTTATGGAATAGAATATTCCTAAGGATAAATCCTTGATGGATTGACTAGTGAGTAGCCACATTCACTAGGTGGTTCAATTCCATCTTTCCAGTTGCACCTTTTTCCTGTGTGGTTCACAATGGGACACAAGTTCTCATTGGGCGAGGTAATCACACTTTTTCTTTATTTCTTTAGAGATGTCTCCCTTATCTATAATTTAAGAGTCGATGAAGACTTGATTCCCTGGGGGCTTTGGATTTCTCTTTGTCCGTTAGATTACGCTAAGATTATCTTGTTATTTTTATCTCCTTTACCAAGAGTTTGCATTGAGTCCATACTCTTGCTAAAGTGGGGGCTTAATGTATCATCTTAAAATGGAAGCACTTCCATGTTAAGAGCATTTATCCCTCTGAGTAAGTGGTTTGGGGTCATGTTAAGCACCTTGATTGGGTCTTTACATGTATTTGGATTTCCCCCACTTTCCACTTCTTCTCCGCACTTGATTTCTTCATTCTAGGTGAAATTAGGGTTAAGGTCTTAAGGAATTTCCTTATTTTCCTTCTTCTATGGCTCTCTTTTATAGGTAGGATTCATAAATGAGACCTCCTAGTCCTTCATCACATCAAACAGAG
Organism: Chamaecyparis obtusa; assembly: GCA_027943335.1. NCBI lineage: Eukaryota > Viridiplantae > Streptophyta > Pinopsida > Cupressales > Cupressaceae > Chamaecyparis > Chamaecyparis obtusa. The sequence continues at coordinate 225,055 of BSBK01009373.1, read as the reverse complement.
GATTTTTTTTCTATTCCTGAGACTAGGTCTTGTTCAGATATCAATTTTTGCATTTCTGGCATCCTCTGGAACTCTTGTTGCAAATCTTGACAAAGTTAGGGTTTGAGGTCAAAGTAGACCTCAACCCTGACCAGGTTAAGGTCAACCTCAACCTTGACCTCTTCCTACTAGAATTTCAATGTTTCATTTCCTGCTAATTTGGCTTTCGGGAAAGTTATTTCTAACTTTCGGGTCGGCTGTTTCAGGCTCTGAAACGGTAAATCCTTTAATGGTATTAAATTAAGGTATATTTTCTAAAGGTGAGGACCTAATTGGGATTTAATTCTTTAAGGTGGCCCATCTAGAGGAGTGTACCCTAGTTCACTATAAAAGGAGGCCTTCCTCTTGCATTTTCATATCTCATTTTCACATCAAGCAATCAAGCTCTCAAGTGCAAACAAGTCTTAAAGCATTCAAGCATTCAAGCATTCATCCATCAAGGAGTTCCATTGTTAGCTATTGAAGGATTCAATCTCCTTGGAGCCCCCTTGAAGATCCATCCTTCTCCATTCATTCAAGTCTTCTCATATGCAAAGATCAAATCAAGATTGGTGTTGAAGATCAAAATACCATTGATTGGAGACATCCTACTTTCATTGAAGCATTCTTACTTGTGGATTTGAGGAGTCAAATCCTCTACAAGGACTTCAACATAAGCGAGGTGATTTGTTTCAATTACTTTGTTTATGCACCATATATTTCATTTCAATTTCAAGGTTAATTCCTAAATTGGGGTTTGACTAAGGAAAACCCCCCATACAACCAAAAACCCCCATTTTCTTGTAGGTACAGGTGCAAAATCTTGAATCTGAAAGAGAATTCAAATACCCTTTTCAGCAATCTTTTAGGATCTATGAATAGAATTGAAATTGGACTTTAGATAAATAATGTGGCCTTTGACCTTTTAAAAGGTCAAAGTTGACTTGTGTGAATTTGGAGAAAAGATTTTTGGGTGTTGTCCGCCTCAGCATTTCCAGTCCAGAACAGGTGACAAAATCTTCAAAAAGTTCATCCAGAAGCCAAAATTTAGCATTTTCTAGATCTACCCTAATTCAAGGTTAGTATTTGCACTTCAATTATTTTAGATTTCAAGCTTGATCCAAGTATAGGGAAGTATAGGATTTATTCTTTCTTTCATATTCTTCATAGATTGATTCGATTGTTTATTAACCTCTTGGTTGATCAAATTGGATCTCTCCTTTGGGAATTTGGATTTAGGAGTGAATCTTTCATTTTACCCACACACATACACAAATAGAAGTGATTCCAAATCACTTCTATTCACCAACAGATGCTGCTTATGTAAGAGAGAAGAGGAGAACATAAATCACTTATTTATTCATTATGATTTTGCATCTGAGGTGTGGTAGAAAATTTTATCTCACCCCTGCATCTAGTGGATCCCTAATAAGGATATATTTGATTTCTTCCATAACTAGCTCTCTCCTTCCCACCACCTGTTGATAAAGCTCATGTAGAATCAGGCTTTGCCTATCTTCTTTTGGTCCATCTGGAAGGAATGCAATAATAGGATCTTCAGAGATACTGAGTTGAATAACACAATGATGTTTCAAATTGGGCTCAAATTGCTTTAGGAAAGCTTACTTGTCACCCACTGGAAGACTCCTAGTCTCCCACCTTCATCCTGGGACCATAAAACTGCCATAAGCTAGGGATTGGATAAGGGTTTTTCTAGATTCGACAACACCAAAATTACGGCTTGAAATGCTACTATTTGACCTCCTCCCTGTGCTAGCTGGCATAAGTTGAATTTTGATGGGTCAGCTTGCAATTAGTTCCAAGATGTTGGTGTTGTCATCCATGATCACAATGGCTACTTAATGGTAGCCTATGCTGGACCCCTTCAAAATCATATAGTCAACCAGGTGAAGGGCATGGCTCTCCTTTGGGGATTGAGATTTGTCATGTCCATAAGCTGCACCAACATTGTCATCGAGGGAGATTCCAAAATTATAATTGATGCTTCTAAAGGTATCTGTAATGTTGGCTAGAAATTGGATAGCATTTTGAGAGATATCAGTGGCTTTATGGATCGCATGCATAAGGTTACAATCAGGTTCATCTACAGGGAAGGAAATGTAGTAGCTGACACTATGGCTGCTATAGGTCTACATTTGGATGGGCTTAGGTATTGGAGAGCTATTTTTCAACTACCCCAGAACACGCAAAATCTGCTCTGGCAAGAAATGAGAGAAACTAATTTTGAATCTCATGAAGTTTAAAAAGGAAAACTTGGGTGGGACACCTTGTGATGGGGCTGGGTGCTAGCGCATTCTTATGACCCCTTTCACAATGACTTATAAATACCACATAGACCATTATGGCCATAACTCAAAGTACAAAATGAGTATGATGTGGCTGATGTGGCTTGTGGCCACGAATTGTGCTTTAAAAAATCATCATTATTTCAAATGGGCTCAAGGAAATAAATCTTTGGAGGTTGTCGAAAGATATGACACAAATTTTTCTCATGATAATGATTATTATAATTATGAGTTAACATGTACTTCTAACATTTTAACCATGGTGGCTTTCAAGGTGAGGTTTTATGAACCCCAAGGAATTCAAAGCCTTAATCATTCTCTACAACTTGACATGATATCTAAATCCATGTTTGGCCTTCTTTTCAGCATCTGCAACCCTTATTGTGTAATTTTTCAAAGAGCTGAGATTGGTGTGAGAAATCCTTCTTCTGGTTTTCCTTTGGCTTCTGGGTTTCTCTACAGGTAGTGCAGGGGAGGGAATATGGGTGGTGATAGGAAAAGAATTGAGCCAGACAAGATTGAGGAGGAATTCTCCTCAGATCCTATGGTTATGTACTTTTGTAAGGAAGGAGGTATTCTTCCTTTCATGGAACACCTCCAAGGCCATGATGAAATTATCTCTAGATAAGTGTCCAAAACCTACAGTGATAGGCATGTCACCATCAATGGCATCACCTTCCAGGTCAATGAAGAGGTTATTGGGCAGGCAATGGGAATACCGACAACTGGTAGGAAGTTGAAAAAGATGGCTAAGGCCCAAGTAAAGATGAAATTCATGCAATTCTTCAAGGATGATGCCACCCCCTCTTCGATTAATGGTGGTTATGTCATTGCTGAGCTCCCAGAGTTTTGGCCAAAGATGTGTAAGCTCATGATGAAATATTTCACTCTCAACGATAGGTTTGGTATGTTTTACAACTATCACCTCCCCTTTCTAAACCATTTTTGTCACAAGTTGTTAATTTCTTTTCCTTTTTATTTGTTGCATTTCCTGGAAGCTAATGTGAAGGATGTGAATGAAGCCATTTCCCTCAGTAAAAACCCTATTTATCTTCACCAAGGCCTCATCCTCAGCCTCTACTACTTTTATCGTGCCCTTTGCCCCACTCCACCTCCGCAGGTTTCACACACCTCTCAACATCCTGCATCGCTGTCAGTTTCCCTTAACCAAGGTATCCCTACTCCCACTGGGTCTAAGGATGATGCGACTGCTACTTCTAGTCCTTTGTCTGTGAAAACCCAACCCTCCCCCAACTCTCATAAGCATCCCCTTAACCTAGGAGGTGACTCTTTGCCCCCTCCCAAGAAGAAGAAAAAGATTGTAATTAACCTGGACTGTGCCCAAGCTTCTGAGGCCCTTCTTACTTCTCCCCACTACTCTACCTGCCTTGCTAAAGAGAAAGGGAAAAGAGCCCTAAGAGTGCTCATGTCTAAGGAGGAGGTCTCTACTCAAGAAGAGGCTTCTGTTGGCTCTCCTAGTAAAGAGGACCCTAGTACTAATGCTGAATAGGTAGAAATTAAGTAGGACGGAGACACCCAAACCAATGCGGCTAAGGAGGAGGTGAAGGAAAAAGACCCTAGCAAGAACAAAGGTCATACTAGTGGCGGCCTAATGGGAAAAATAAAGTTCCAGGTCAATACCATGGAGAGCACGATGTCTAAGTTGACTAGTGATTTGGAAGCTACAAACAAGTGGTTGGTAGATGCCAATAAATTTGTGCTTAAGGTAATGCATGCCTCTGCCACTACCCTCTACCTCCTTGATGAGAAGGCCTCAGAGGATTTGAAAGCTATTAAAAGTATCAGGGAGCTTTTCAATTTCCTCAATGAGGAGTGGGATGACATTCTACTTTTAAAGTGCTTATGGAATGGGAATTAGCACTGTGGGTGCTCGTGATCATGTGGATGGTGAATACTAATTTTTTCTTGCTCCCTTTTTGGTTATATTTTGTTTACTTTCATATGCTCTATACTCTGATTTTCATTTTAAGCCCTCCGTGGCACCTGGCTAGGTTTAAGCTGAACATTTTCAAAAATCTGGTTATGTGGTGGTGCTTGTTATATTTTTTCTTTGTTTTTGATCATGGTAGATGTTACTACTTAATGTTTCTTTCTATGGTGGTTAATTTTCTATTAATTACATAGTTAGCCTCTTGTTCTACAGGGTCAGCACCCTTTTTTTTTCTACTACTATTATCAAAAAAATTGAATTTTTCATCAAATTACTATACACAAGGAAATGAATTAGTTGAATCAAAGAATAAGAGCCTTCTTAATGAAATCAAGAAGTTACTAGATGATAATTCCAAAGACTGGCATACATGGGTGAGATTTTCACTTTCGGCAAATAGAATCAGAATCAAGAGCTCTATAAGGATATCTCCCTATAATTTATTTTATGGACAAGATCCAGTTCTTCTTATCTAGTTGAGGATTCTAATATTGCAATTTTTGTAAGAATACATGGAAGGTGAAGATACAATATGGACACGTTTGCCACAATTTTTGTGCCTAAAGGAGAAAAGAGATCAAGCACTAGAATAATTTGCAAAACATCAAGTTGCAGTAAAGAGATGGTTCGAAAGAATGGATAGAGTCAAAGGTTTTTGAATTTTAGACTCATTTCTTTTCTCGGATAAGGCACATGAAAAGAAAGGTTAGCACAATAAGTTCAAAAAATTGTGGATAGGTCCTTATCATATTTATAAGATACTAGGAGATAATGCATTCAAGCTAAAGACTCTCATAAGAGAGGAAGTCTCATTTACCATTAATAGGAAATTCCTCAAGAATTATTTCTTCCCTTAGGTTTCCTTCGAGAAGCCTACCCTTGTACATAGGTATTCTAGGTTTCCCTTTTGTCCTTTTTTTTCTTTTCCATTTTTCTTTCATTTTCCTTTCGGTTTTGTCTATTAGTTTAGAAGGGATTTTGGTTTTCTTTCCCTATGGTTTGTTTCCTATTTTTTTGCCTTCCCCTCTGTTGGATTTTTATTTTCTTATAGTTTAGGTTGGTTTTGTTTCCATAGTTTAGGGTTTTCTTTCCCTTGAGAGGGTTTTCTCAAGTGGTTTTGGTTTTCTTTCCATTTTTTGTAGTTTTGGTTTTGATCAAGTAGCCTGAAGGTTTGGGTGGTTTTGTTTGCAAGAAGGCGTTACATGATTTTATAACTTCATTTGAAGATTCGACCAAGTTTTGTTTATCTCATTTCATAGATAATTTTTTATGAAGATCCTAAGAAGATGAGGTTTTCTTCCTTATATTTATGATTAAATTAGAACATATACTTGACTCAGAAGGTTCATCATGTAATGTGTCTTGACACTTGAGGTCTGATATTTCTATATTTTTCATGCCTAACTATTTCTTTGATTCCACTTAATTTTCTTTGGGAGAAATTTTGGCTTGTGAAAATTTTAAGATCTTGATTCAACGTCACTATAATTCCTAAACCCATAGTGAGCTTTACTGCTCACAAGCCAAAAGAAAGGAAATACATGCAATATCAAAAGAAAGGTAAAGTGAAAAGAAAAGAGAGAAAAGAAAAATGAAAAAATCTAGTAATTGTCTATTGGGGGTACGTGAATATCTCCATAGGTGCTCAAAAGAATAATTCATTAGAAGTGGAGAAATATCTATAGATATTATAGTGACAACTTCATCAAGGCTATGGATGCCTAACTAGCAGTGGGTCAATGTACATGATGCTTTTGGAGTCAAGAGGAATATATAACTTTGCATGGCCAATCTCTTGATTTTTGAATGGTCTTGTTGAGAAGGAATTAATGTATTTGCACACACTTAGGAAATTGAAGATAAAATGTTTCTTCCTCCAATACATAATTATCCTCCCCTTTCGAGTTTTTTTTCTCTCTTCGTAATGCATAGGATTGATTTACTAGAGATTTTGAGTTCATATTAAGTTTTTTATCCTTAAAATGTTTGGAACATTTCACTTGTGGATTCACCAGATGTTGTGACATATTCACACATCACCCCATTTTTTATGCAGACCCTCATATCTTTTCTCTCTTTTGCCTCTTTTGGTTTTGTTGTCTTGGTAACTCTACTAGTAGTGTCCTAGGTTCTGAGTGGTTCCATTTGAGAAGTAATGAATTTTCAACTAGAATTTAGAAATTTCTGGATTTAGGTCATGAAGGTGAATGCAGCCTCAGTCACTCATATTACCCACAAAAATCTTCAACTTCCTATAACTGAGCTAAAGTTACCAAGAAAATATAGAGTGATCAAGTTTTGTTCATGAGAATAACAAATATTAAAATGTGGGCTAGCCAAAATCCACCAGGAAATCAAAGGATTATGGGTTTATAAGCTCTAGTTTCACAAACAACAAATGATCAAAGCATGATCCTATTTTTTAAAAAGAAAATATGCCAAAATAGTTGCAAAGAAGTTAGGGGAAATTAAAAGCTAGCACTCACAGCTAAGGAATAATCTGAAAAGATACAATTTCCCTTCATGTCTCATCTACACTCAAGTGCATAAATCCATTGGAAATATGGAGAATGTTTAAACAATCTTCTACAAGGGGTAAAAAAGACACATGGTTATTGATTCTCCTATGGTTAAGATTGCATCCAAATTTGGAAGATCTATTGCCTAAGCTTAAACTATTCCCATTCATGGAAATTTGTTCAGACCTTGAAGTCTCTCGATAAGCATAAAATGTAGCACAAGGAAATACATGAGAGAATCTCTCATAGGGTTTGAAGTATGTCCAACAGTAGGATGAAGTGATCCAAAATGGTGAAATTCTCCATTAGTGATGTCACATACTTAGAAATAATATTACACATGCACTATGAAATGATTTAGTCAAATATTCATGAGACATTAATTATACTCAGGGGTAGAAAATATGCCCATCACAAGCCCCAAAGAAAGGAATGCTTAGAAGAGTGAATATGCTCACAAAAAATATGGATGTGAGTAGTTTGTGGTCAAAAGAAAAGGAAAATATGTTATTTTGGTGGAAATGGAATAAGATCAAGAAAAAATATTTGGAAAAATATTTCCACCATAAAGGGCCCAACTTCTTAACAGCACTCCAGGAACTCATCTAAATAAATTTTGAAAATATTTGGTAAAACCCAAAAAAAATTACCTGAAGGCCTCTTCATGCAATTCTACACACATTTTTGCATAGTTAATAAATTTTAAGAGATAAAATATTCATGTTGGAGGCCATATGTCAATGTGCCTAAATTCAATCATTCATACAAACCTTTGAAGATTACACTAGTCTACGTGTAGTTGTAGCTTGACTTGGCGAAGCGGGACTCGGTAATTGAGGAACTTGTCTATCAGTATACTTTTCTAGGCTATCATTACCCTTAGGATTAGATTAGGATATCTGAAACCTAAACCCCCTTTCATTTCTACATATCTGGTAAAACCCCAAAATAGTACTTCATTGAAAATATTTTGATAGTACACATATTCATCATGACATAAAGGATTGAAAATGTAAGGCCCCTTATGATCATTTGCAAATCACATCAACACCGACCTTATCCATGAGTTGACGAATCTTGGAAGTTACCGTATGATCTTCTTGCAATCTTAGCATACCAAAAAAATATCTTTATGTTTCCTTTAGGCTTTCAAAATTTTTGTCCCATTGGGTTTTGGCTAACTACAATTGCTAGCTATGGACTTCGATCGGCAATGGTAGTCTCTCTTCTTCCAAGACTATGGTAGGTGTTATACACTAAGTTTTCACCTTTGTCTCAAGCTCTCTTGGTCTTGATAACTAACTCACTATCACCATAAACTTTTAAGGCCTTAAGCCCTCTTTTTCTAGCCCATTATAGTCCATTGACTAGGCTTTCATACTCTGCAGTGTTGCTAGTGTAGGAGAAACTAAATCTAAAGGCAATATAATACCTTTCTCCTTTTGGGGACACTAACATAGCACCACCACTATAACCATGTCTACTTCTAGCCCCATCAAAAAATAGCTCCCAAACCTAATTATTCTGATCCATTGAATCAGTACTTTCTTTGAAAAGGCTTGGCTCTATAGTATCACTTTCTTGTATTAAATAACTTCCCAAACCAAAATCCCAAATTAGATTTTCTTGGGCCTCTGAAGCTCTTTCATCTAGTAAAATATCAGGGATACTTTCTATCTTTGTGCTTGCTTCAATAATGGTTTGGAAGTCATTGCTATCAAATATAGGGCAGTTCACATTGATGGCATTGGACACATATGGTTCTATATGGTGTGCTACTAATGGTTCTGATTTATTGGTGACCTTGGTCCCATACCTTGTATGAAATAACATGTGAGACCAATCAGAAGATAGGTAGCCTCCTATCTTGGTTGTAAAATCCCTTGACAGACATATAGCAAATAATGCAGGGAGATCTATGATATATATATCAAGGAGGATTGAGAAATTAGGACTAGCATGTAGGATTAGACTGGTATCTATAGCCACACCTATAGTATTGACTGAGGATCCATCAAGTTGGGTAACCTTCTTTTGGAAGGGCTCATATTTTAGTCCTAACTGGTCAGCTACTTTCTTGGGCATTACAGTGCTAGTAGCTCCACTATCTACCATACAATTATGTACTAAAGATTTTCCAATGATTAAAGATACATAAAAGGGAGGTGGCTTTGAGTTCCTACCTTGTGTGGCATTATCCTTGGAGTTTCCATTTGGAGCCTCCTTTTCTTGATCAATGTTGACCAACACTGGCTTTGTAGCTTCTTTTGCAGGTTGAGGAGTTGCTACCTCTATCATGGCCTTCTTCAAGATTTCAGGTTGTCCTGGAAGAGCCAAAGAGTCCCACATGGACATGGTGACATTCACCTTCTTCATGTTGTCTACAATATTAAATGGTGTCATAGTGTGTACTCTTTTTTGGGTCTTTGGCATGATGTGCTCTACCTCTTTGGAATGCTGGCCTTCTTTACTTGTAATGACAAGAGTCTCCTTAGGTTTGATGGGATTAGCTTGCTGCAGTGGCTCTACAGATGTAGTGGCTTTAGCATTGGAGTATGCTCTCTCCATGTCTTGAGCTCTTCTTTTTTCTCTTGTATAGGGGACAAAAGAAACCTCATCATTGACTCCATTGAATTCTAGTTGCTCCCAATTGAAGAGAACAATCTCATTCTCTTGTGATTCTTGTTGAGGCACTAACCCATTGGATGAAACCTCAAATTGAGCTTGTGAGGCATTTTGAACCATTAGAGCCTGGTTCATCCATCCATTTGAACATGTAGCCTAATTATGAGGCCAATTACAAGGAAAACACCATTCATTCTCCATAGCCATATTGTTTTGACTAGGGACCATATCCCTCATTGGATTAGCAGAATTTAGAGGTGTAGGGTTATATGGTTGAAATGCTCTCTGATTAAAACTTTTTTTTTGTCCTTGATAGCCTCCTTGATATGGTGGCCTATTTTGTTGATAAGGTTGTCCTTGATTTTGATATTGCTGATTAGGACCTTGGCCTTGTGTCTGAAATGGTGGTCTGATTCCTTGACCCTGTTTCTTTAGATTTTTGATCTCTTTAGTCAAGGTCTGCAACAAGTTAGTCATTTCTTGTTGACTGCTTTGTTAGCTATTCTTTATCTCTTGCATCTCTTGAGAGAAGCTTATTGTTAACTCTTGGCCACTAGTACTAGCTTGAGGTGCCAATATGGTGGGAATAGGGGTAAATGGGGGTACTTGGGCAGGTGCAATGGGTTGAAGGATAGGAAAAATGGGCATTGGAGGCTTTCTAGCAATCATGCCGGCTTGGATTAAATAATTTTCAGCCTTGACAGCTATGTCAAAAGCTTGCTGTAGAGAAGTACCACCCATAGACCAGATCATGATAGAAATTTGACCATTTAGACTTTGTAAATAGTAAAGGAAGGCATGGTCAGCTGATGATCTCACTGAGACTAGGATTCTATTCCATGTTTTAAAGAATCTACTATTGTAATCTGTCATTTGTTCTTGAGGGTCTCTCTTAATAGTTGTTAACTGTTCAACTAGAGACAAATTATCTGATTTATCCTCAAAATGCTTACTTAATGCATCCCCTAACTCATCCCAAGAAGTAATAGAACCAACAGTTAGAGTTCTAAACCATTCTAGAGCCTTATGTTTTAAAGAGGCTGCTAATAACTTTGTGGCCACATCTTCATGAGTAATGTTGTGTATGCTGCATATGGTGGTCACATCTCTGATATGCTCAAAAGTAGTTGTCTGCCATTCACCTATGAAATTAGGTATACTCTTAAGTGCCACGAAATGCACATCATGATTTTGAGCAAAGGCCAATGGGCTACCTTGGTTGAATGGTGCAAAAGTAAACTGTCTTGCCATTGCAAGTGCTGGAATCTAGAGATTGACAACTATATGAGCTATATTTGTTGCTGGATTTGAATCTTCTCCTAGATCTATGGTTAGAGATCTGCCTCTTCTCTTGGAATGAAAGGGAAAAGGTCTCCTTTCTAAGGTATCAAGAGGTGTAGATTGAACTCTCCTTGTAGGGGATATTCTTTGAGTTTTCTTGCCTTTATGACTTCTTCTTGAGGGCAACTCTAAAAATTGGGTAGGCTTTGAGCTTCTAGTCTCAATCTTTCTCATAAAACTTTGAACAAGGTAGCCTAGATCCTTGAAATCAGTGGAGTCACCAGATATACTTGATAGAATGACTTCTAAAAGCCTGTACTATGCAATCTACATATTAGAGATAGCATATATTTGAATTTGAATAACTTCTAGTCCCACTGGGCATGCCAAAAGTGTTATACACTAAGTTTGCACCTTTGTCTCAAGCTCTCTTGGTCTTAATAACTAACTCACTGTCAACATAAACTTTTAAGGCCTTAAGCCCTCTTTTTCTAGCCCATTCTAGTCCATTGACTAGGCTTTCATACTTTGCAGTGTTGCTAGTGTAGGAGAAACTAAAGCTAAAGGTAGTATAATACCTTTCTCCTTTTGGGGACACTAACATAGCACCACCACTAGAACCATGTCTACTTCTAGCCCCATCAAAAAATAGCTCCCAAACCTAATTATTCTGATCCATTGAATCAGTACTTTCTTTGAAAAGGCTTGGCTCTATAGGATCACTTTCTTGTATTAAATAACTTCCCAAACCAAAATCCCAAATTAGATTTTCTTGGGCCTCTGAAGCTCTTTCATCTAGTAAAATAGCAGGGATACTTTCTATCTTTGTGCTTGCTTCAATAATGGTTTGGAAGTCACTGCTATCAAATATAGGGTAGTTCACATTGATGGCATTGGACACATATGGTTCTATATGGTGTGCTACTAATGGTTATGATTTAATGGTGACCTTGGTCCCATACCTTGTATGAAATAACATGTGAGACCAATTAGAAGATAGGTAGCCTCCTATCTTGGCTGTAAACTCCCTTGACAGACATATAGAAAATAATGCAAGGAGATCTATGATATATATATCAAAGAGGATTGAGAAATTAGGACTAGCATGCAAGATTAGACTAGTATCCTTAGCCACACCTATAGTATTGACTGAGGATCCATCAAGTTGGGTAACCTTCTTTTGGAAGGGCTCATATTTTAGTCCTAACTAGTCAACTACTTTCTTGGGCATTACAGTGCTAGTAGCTCCACTATCTACCATACAATTATGTACTAAAGATTTTCCAATGATTAAAGATACATAAAAGGGAGGTGTCTTTGAGTTCCTACCTTGTGTGGCATTAGCCTTGGATTTGCCACTTGGAGCCTCCTTTTCTTGATCAGTGTTGACCAACACTGGCTTTGCAGCTTCTTTTGTAGGTTGATGAGTTGCTACCTCTGTCATGGCCTTCTTCAAGATTTTAGGTTGTCCTGGAAGGGCCAAAGAGTCCCACATGGACATGGTGACATTCACCTTCTTCATGTTGTCTACAATATTAAATGGTGTCACAGCGTGTACTCTTTGTTGTGTCTTTGGCATGATGTGCTCTACCTCTTTGGAATGCTGGCCTTCTTTACTTGTAATGACAGGAGTCTCCTTAGGTGTGATGGGATTAGCTTTCTGTAGTGGCTCTACAGATGTAGTGGCTTTAGCATTGGAGTCTGCTGGGAAGGGTTTTTTATTAATGGTTACGTTTTACAGTTCACCTCTAGCCGTTACATTTCAAAATTCAAATGCTTTCTGTTGCTTTTGCTAAGGTTTTTGCATTCTTTTGGCCATGCACGATGTCAGGTAGCTCAGGAATTGATTTCTCAGGACAGTTGTGGTTGTGAAGAGGATAGAGGTGATCGTTGGTTGGTGTTGCAGGGTACTGTGTCATGTTTTCATGCTAGGAAGTGATAGGAGTTAGCGCCACCTTTTCAAACATCACCTCTTCCAAGGAAATAGATCAAATTTGAAGCCTTCATGGCTTAGTGGATTTGTAGGTCGGTAGATGGGTCAAAGTTGTTGTGTTTGTAGGTGGACTCAGTCCAGGATCAACACGTAAAAGGAAAGATCTAATCTATTGGCTGGTTCTCAGAGATTTTCATGATGGGTAATCAGTGTACCTTTAGGGTTTGACATTATTGTAGATCTGTAACCCTAGTTAGGTTAATTTTTGACTCCTACCTATGTGTAGTTGAGTATGTATATATTTTTTTGGAGCCTTTTAAGCTCAGGAGTTAGACAATTTGTAGAAGAAAAATTATCTTTTCTTAAAGGCCATCTGCGGTATCATTTCTACCCCTGGCTTATATAGTTGTATTTCTCCCATTGATAATACAAATACTGAGAGGTATTTTGTGACAATCCTTCATGTCCCTATGCTTCCTTATTTGGATTATCTCTTATTGGATCAAAGTATGTGCATGTTTTCAATGTTAATTTAGGGTTCCTGATCCCTCTTGCTTTCTGCAATTTTGTGTGTTACTGTGTTTGATTTGATTTAGGTGTTCTTGTGGGTATACCTTAGCCCCCTTAACAGTCTTGTCTCAATCCTACACTGAGTTGTAGAAGTGAATGTCTATTTGTAGGTCATAAGTTGTGCCTTATTATCAGGCCCTCTTATGAAATATTTATGGAAGCCTATTCAGTAAGTTGTGACCTACTAGACCTGAGGTTTTCATTGATTTCATTCCTACATACTGAGATCCAAACCCTAGTTTCGGTGCATCACCTAGTAGGTAGTTTTCTTTCAAGTCATTTCCCTTACAAGCATTCATTCTATCCCTTTCCCTCCAAAAGTTTTACTTTCATGTCTAAAAGCAAATTAGGGTGATTATCCAAGAGGAACCAGCCTAGAACCTGGAGGTTTCATCTCAGTTAGCAAAGGTCCCACAATCTAGAGATGAGTCCCATGTTATACTAAGTTATCAAGACCAAGAGAGCTTGAGACAAAGGCACAAACTTAGTGTATAATAGTAGGCATTTGGATTTTCTAAGCCAAGTGTTGTGCTTCTTGAAGAATTCTAGCAATATAGACCAACCTTAAATTGAATAATTCTCTAAGTTGATTAAAGAGGTGTCGATTTTTGTCCATTTGATCTTGTAGTTGTTGAAATTGTCCATGAAATACTTCAATGTCTACTTTGATTTGGTCATCCAAATCTCTTAAGGAACCATAGTCAAATGATCTTTGAATTATCTGAAGCTCCAATTAATCCATTTAGGCTTTGATTGGTGTTGTCACATTTTTCCATTGCAAGAAAAAATAATCTAAGTCTAGTTAGTCTCCCTCTATATTCTTCATCACACTAATTTTATTTTCAATAGTCGATTTTGTAAAAACACAATTCTCTCTATTCGTCAATTTTTATTTTGGAACCTCTATTGTTATTTGTTGTTGCATTGTATCTTTTTACAATGTTGTATCTTTAACTACTTAATCAATCAAGGTTCTCAATTATATTGGTAGTGGTTGTGATGAGTCCCCTCTGATCTATGTGAATTTATTTTGTATTTCTTTCACTGAATATTCAATTTGATTAGAGCTTTCCACATGTTTCAAAGTATCATCTCTTATCGTCTGATGCAACATGTCTCCTAGTTGAAAACTGTGGAGGGGTGAGATGCTCCCAATAACTACATGTGATCCCACAGAAAGAAGTCATGATAGTTTTGGAGATGTCATTGGTTGTATCTACTATTGTTTGGACAAAGTCCACATCTAATAAAACTCAAATATTAAGACTATGAAATTACACTTTAAAATCACTAGGTTTTTTATCCCACAATTCTCATGCTGGAACCAAAGTGCTCAAAATAGATTCTCAATAGAATTTGATTACGTGAAAAACTTGATCTCAAGAAAGAATTTTCTCTTATATATCCTCCACAAATGAAAAAAATCACCCATCAAGCACACCCATGATTTCAAATTTCATTAGTGATAATGGGTGAGAGATTTCACTTTGAAAGTTATGGTACCAAAAACAAAGCATTGGAAACAATCAGACACATATTGGGAAGAAGAAACATAGGTGGAAATATCAAGGATTCCGATTGGCCATTAAACCACATATACTACATGTCAGGGTGTTGAGGGTCGTGCAATAAGAAGTACAAATAAGGCAAAGTATGAAAATGTGACGAATACAATAGTGGGGCAAGGGACAAATGGAAGGCATGACAAGATCATAACTTTGACAAGGCCAAAATGGAGTTATCAGAGAAGGCATACTCAAAAGGGAAAACACACAACAAATGGAAATAGAGAAGACACAAGACATGTAAAAAATTAGATTAATTGGAAATAGGGATAGGGATAACTTTAAGAAACCCCCTTTTAGGAAAAAGTGTAAAATCCTGGCGAATCGTACATTATTTTAGAAGGGAATTTGTTTTAATGCATGTGCATTTTTTTTTCAAATACACAATTTTTCATAGTTTGTATTGGCAATTTGTTCCCCACCGAATGAAAATTTCATAAATTGTTGGCGAATAATTTTATTTTGAAGTAAAAAATTATAATATATGAGGTGAATGATATTCTTTTAAAGGGGAAAAAAATTTGTATTGGCGAATTTTATTTACCGTTCAAAAATTTATTTATTTTATTGGCTAATCATTCATTAATCTTGGCAAAAAAAATATTTTATTGGCAATTTTCAAAAGATGGGACATAACATGGACACGTAGCATAACCTAACATACCTAACATACATACATTATTTTATAATGTTAAATGTATTATTCGAGACCATCTGATGATCCAAGATCAATGGCTGAAGTTTAATTTCAGCCCCAATTTCTTGAAGGAAACATAGTTGTCGAGGAAGTCACCAAAATGTTGACACGTATCAAATAAGGGTAACTTGTTTGTAGACTACAATGTACACATGTTGGTATCGATAATCATGGTCCTATTACTATAGTGCAACTTGTAACCTCTTAACTTGGTAAGCAATAAATGCCTTGTCAGTGACAAGTGACATTCTTTAAGTTTTCATGTAGACACGCACCACTTCCAAATTCATATAGATGATATAACTGATATCTAACATTTTTTGCATTTATGGGAAAGATTTACTACCAGGTATGAAATATTAAGTCCAAAATTTTAATTTCTCACACGCATGCATTTAGGGGAAATATTTACATGAAAGATTTAGAGGCATGTTAAGGACAATGGATTTAATACCATTAAAGATAGAATAATTTATTGCTAAGTACCGATCAAGGATTCAAGGGCTATTTATAAATGATCTAGATTCTTTATTCCTTGATTCATCTTTGCTAGATAAATTGTTTGTTTAGGTCATTAGTTTGCAGTTGCACTCTGCAAATAATTTGTTTTTAACATTTTTGAAGTTTTAGATGGATGCTCCAATTAGGCTTATATGCACATCTAAGGAGCCCCGTAAGGCCTTTCTGGGTTCCTTTTTAGATGAAACCTTAGAATCAATTTGTAAGGAGGGTGGGCCTTTTGTAATAGAGGTTGTTAAAATGGTACTAGGAAGAGAGTTTCTGCACAATGAAGATAGGCACCGGGTCAACACAGACATTACGTCCCATTTTTTGGCATCTCTTCTCGACCTCGGAGGAGAGAAGGTGGACATGTTAATACTAGTGAGGAGGGTTTTTAAAGAAGAATAGCTCAGGGACAACGTTAATGTTGTCATGTTTTCAAAAATAGGGTTGGGGATCCCTTGGGCAAGTGAAATACCCAGTTTCTCCTCCCACACTAGAATGTGGCCATGCAACCTTTTCTTTTGGGCTTGAATGCTAGGCATTATAAGCACCATAGGAAATGGGCCCTGATTGCTAGGGATTTTCTCTGAGAGTGGTTTATGCTTGAGGCTCAGGCGGGGCAATATGGGTGGCTTGATGAATTCTCATAGTTAATCCTCTCTTTAGAATTCTACTTAGATAGAATCGAAGGGAAAAATTAGTAGTAGACTACTAGTGGATTTTTGTGATAAAAAAATACCTCATTTTTGGGTTTTTTTTTGTTTATAGTAGGTTTCTTTTTGTATTGAAAGTGGACAATGTAATTATAATTTTATGAAAAAAAAACAATGAAAAATTCTCAAGCTTTAGCTCATTTCAATTTGTACAAAAAATGGTTCTTAGACTTCTCTGTCACTATAATTACAATATTTTAATTAGTTTCTTTATCTGTGTATTAGACATGTATGATGTAACTTGTAAGTATGTTTCAGTAGAAATAAGGAAATGTTCAAACGATGCTAATGGTATTTCCATTTTTAAATCTAAATATTTAAAATGTATCACAATTGTACAATGTAGACAATTGTAGTTAATAAAAGAAATGTCTTATCAGTTATCACTAAGTACTAACATTAAGTTTGGGTAATGTTACCTGTTAAAATTCACACACTCGTACATTTAATATGAAAGATTTACAGAATTTTGAAGGACAAATGAATTGATAAGGTTAGAGAAAGAATTTATAGTTTTCTAATTATAATGTATGAGAATTATATGTGATTATAGTTATCAACGTTAAAATTATAATCAAGAAAAAATATCATTTTAACTTTAAGTATACTATATAATCAATTAGAAGGACAAATGAATTAATAAGGTTAGAGAAAGAATTTATGGTTTTCTAATTATAAGGTATGAGAATTATATGTGATTATAATTATCAATGTTAAACTTATAAATTATAATCAATAAAAAATATCATTTTAACTTTAAGTATACTATATAATCAATAAAAAATATTACTTTAACTCATGTTTGGGAGACCTAGTGAGTCAATGACCACAAAAATCTCATAATCTCTAAACACTAACCTTAACTCCGACCTCTTAAATTTATTAGAATGTAATATTATTAAAAAAATAGTGCATTTTGAATTTGATTGGCTAAAATTGTTACTATTCAATTAAATAAATTTAAATGTTATTAACTTATTATCCATTATTAATTAATATTTATAAAGGAAAAAATAACATTATGACATTTAACAATGTCTGTTGCAAATAACTATTGTTGGATGAGCATAGATCGATGATGTACGATGGACTTCGGGATGAAAGGGAAAAGCAACCCCATCTTTTCAAACCTATTCTGGAATCATCACACGTGTCACTAAACACATAACACATTCCACTCACAGTCTCGCATGGTCTACCAACAATGCTATTTGATGATGATGTGACATGTCTGACTCATGAGGTGAGTTAATGGGACCCATGTGGCCACCACATAATGACATTATGACCATTGGATGATTGTAGATCAATGGATGAAGTCGTATTTTGGGATGAAAGGGAAAATAAACCCCATCTTTTCAAAACTATTCTGGAATCATGACACGTGTCACTAAACATGTAACACGTTCCACTCATAGTCTTGTACGGTCTACCAACAATGTCATTTGATGATGACCTGACACATCTGACACGTGAGGTGAGTCAGTCATTAGGTGACTAGGTGAGTTATTGGGACCCACGAGGCCACCGCACCAGATAGTGACTAACACTAACATTATGACCATTGGATGATTTTACATCAACGACCAAAGCTATATTTCAGGCCGAAAGGGAAAATAAAACCCATTTTTTGCAAACCCATTCCAGATTCATGATGCGTGTCCATTGTCCACTCACATGGTCAGTGACAAGTGTGATGACTGTAGATTGTACAATTTTGGCACTTTAAGTTTCACTTTCTAGTTTCCAATCTAATTTTTCATTTATAAGTATAAGTAGTCTGTAGATTTAGAAAGGGGTTACGGATTCTAAATTTCTAGGTTGAGGATTGAGGTCTGAGGAAAGCAAAAAAGTCTATAAGCTCTCTTCCCATTCATAGTCTACAAAAATCAAAACTAAGGGTAACAGGTAACTACTAAAATCTTGAAAACCTACGTCCCGCATTTTAAATTTTTCAAATCTCTTGATTTACAACTTTACTATTTATATTATATACAAAAAGTTAGCCTGCCAGGGTTTAATTTTGATTCACCCCTATAAATTATAGGCTTGTAGCTGTGTATAAATATTTGAATTTTCCTACAAGTAAATAGTGATACCAGTTACCAACTTACCATGATGGGAAAAAAAAATATCAAGAATAAGACTATGAGTTAAAGGCTAAGCCAGATAATAGAATTCCACAATCTTCTTAAAACACCAGGTTTCACTGATTTATTCCATGATATTTATGATCTTGTTATTCATGGAAATAAGGGAATAATGGAAATTAGATTTGCACTTGAAAATAAGTGGAATAATCCAAATAAGGGTTCAAAATTGTATTCATTTAACCCCATGATAAATGCAACGACAAACAAAATTGGACCGTGGGTTGCTGGGTTAGAACACATGGTGTTACCTCAAGTATTCCCTTTCCCACAAATTGTCATGGTCTGCGCCAAAAATTAAGATGAAAATAGAAAAGCAGTTGTGAATAAAAATACTCAGGAGGAAATTTTGTCCATAACCGAGAGTGAATTTTCTAGTCTGTTGAACCCAGGGTTTGAACAACAAAACTCAAACGTGCACATTGACTCGGGAAAGCTGGCAGAGGATTATGAAAAATTAGATGCAACATAGAGAGATTCTTATATTAGAGGAATAAAAAGTAGTTCTTGTCTGAGTCCAGATCATAAGCCTCCCTATGATTATGAGATTTTTGTGCCATGGGAAAAGGACAATATTTCCTTGCTAGCATTTTGTTTGGGATTGGATAGTAACAAACAAGTGGGTGCTAGCATTCTTGAAATGATTTTTCATATTAATTTTGAAAAAGAACCATTAAAATATTATTTTATTGAGCACATTGTTCATTGCATGCAAGATCAATTAATAATGATTCAAAGAGGTTCACAGAAGACATTTAGATTCACAACCTACTTGTGCTATCTTCTCTTAGAAAAGCATCGTGCAATATTTCAGATAAACAAGCTTTGCCATCAGGGCCAAAATCCAATATATGAGTGGACACCTCAGATAAGGATGATTGATAAGAGAAGGAACTACAACAATTTTGTATACTTCTTTTTGGCACCAATGTACCATAAAATTATAGGCACTCCAATGCCTAGATTTCTTGTTACTTGTAGAAATTGCATTCAACTCAAAAGTCAAATACAATTGGCTGACAGGTACTTAATGGAAGAGTACACTGTGTTAAGGTTTTACAGTTTAGTGGTAGAACCCTAAAAACTTCCAATACATGTAACAGAGAGGTTATTTGCATTGGAATATGTATGGAAGATGGAGAGCATAGATGTGCTCTTTAATGGTCAGCAAAAGAAAATGATATTTCCTTCCTTGCCTTTCTCATTTGGAGGGTTCACATTTGAGAGAAGAGGATTCAAAGTCGCACAAGCCTTTTTTAAAAAAATTTCCTTTGATGTTGACAGTATGATCCAATCAACATAATTGGAACAAAGGATAGAGAGAATGATAACTTTGCAAGAAAATGTCAACATGAAAGTATGCCATTGATTGAAAAATTTAAAAACATGGAGTCCTAGGATGAGGTCAAAAAAGAGATGGACAAATATGCTGCTAAAAATAATATGTCAATACAGGAATTGACATCACAAATAATGACATTGCACAAACAAAAAGGAAAAGTGTAGGCCATGACATCGTCCAATTTCTACCAGAAATCTGCTCAACGATCTAGACAATATCTATTCCAAAAGAGCTAATGAATGAATGTATTGATGATAATTGCACTCGAACCAAAATTTCTATTTTTTGGGAAATGAGGAAGAATCTCGGTGAGCCAAAGACCTCTCCAAATCTTTATGACATGGAAGAGGATGCAATGTTTAGTGAATTATGGAATAAGGAGCATGCAGCTGAAGCATATCACAACGATGATGATGACTATGACTAGGATTCTGTGAATCCTTCATACACTATGAATCCCACATCCAGTAATGTATATTCAATTAATAGAGGTGTAGACTAGGATTTGAGTGTGCACCTAAACCTGTTTTGAAGGCCAAAGACAAACAAACGTCATAGCATATAATCAAATCAAATTTAATGGTAAGCAAACTAAAATCAAAGCCACCTCAGTTTAAGCCTAAAACGGATGTGCCCATGCACCGTTTGATATGCTTAGATATAGAGGGATGTGGGTGTGCAAACTCAAGCACTTGGAGCATGCAAGATAAATGATTATTTGAGGATCAAGAAGACCCAAAATGACACAAAATAGGTATGAGGAACCTATTTTGCCTCAAAGGCCTCAAGAACACACAAATATGCAAAGCTAAAAGATGAACTAAGATTAAAACAAGAAATGAATCTATGTTAATCCATTTAAGCTAATTTAGATGTGATTTAAGCTTGAAAATGATCTAAAAAAGATGAGTTTATGCTTATGCTAGAATGAAAATGGCATTATGACTTTGCTATTGAGTTTGAGAGTTGAGAGATGATTTGCCTTAGGAAGTGAGGGTATTTATAGGATTTCTAAAGGCTTGGGGTAGGAGGAATGAATGGCCAGGATTGAAATCCTTAAGAGAGGCCAAGATTCACTCAAAGGGAAGCACATGAATTGTGTTAGTTCTCAGCCAATCAGGAGGTGACACATGTCACAAGGTGAGTGGATGAAGGGAAGGGCAAAGAGGAGTCAACAAAGGGGGCTCCAAGCTCATAACTCTCCAAATAAATGCTTGTAAGAGCAATGAATGGGCTCTAAGAGGCTTTGAAGACTTTGGGGAAGCAATAAATGCTTTGTGGTTGAGATATTTGGAAGGAAAGACTTTTCTTTGGTTTAGGAAAGTCTTAAGCTTGGTTAGGATTGCACAAAGGTTTAAGGGTAGGATTAGGATTAGATTAGGACAAAAAAAGGATTAGGATGGGTGAAGAGGGTGGATTTGAGAAGATTCTAGAAGAGTCTAGATTTCTCCTTAGTTTCATGGAATAAAAGTTATTCATTCCAAAAGCTTAAGTTTTAGGAATATTTATTAAAATATTTTCAATAAATATGAAAATTAAATATTTAACCTTAATTAAATATTTAACCTTGGGATTAGGGTTAGAAAAGATGGGATTAGCCTTTTAATCGAAATTAAGAAGGGATTAGAAGATTTTGGAAGAGGTTAGTGGTCTTAAGGAAATTGGCCAAGTTTGGGATAAAAAATAAATTAAAAATAAATTAATTTATTTTTGAAGTTTTTTGGTCAATTTATTAATTAAATAATTAATAAATTAGGCATAATGTCCAAATGACATTTTTAGGCTAGATTCCTTAATTAAAGATTTTTAATTAAGAGAGAGGGATTTAATGCCATAAAAATAAATTAATTAATTAAATAAATAATTAATTAATAAATGATGATGTCATCAAAGATTTTCAGAAAACAAAAATAATTTATTTTCTGAAGGATTTTTCGGTGTCTACATTTTGCCCCTCTTTGATGCGATGCCGCAAGTGGCATGGCGTCAAAGACAAGAAAACAAGATGCCGAGGCTAGAATCGGAAGAAGAGGGTATGACACCTGGGTGGACTAGGAGAAAGAGAGATACATGCCCCGGTGGGGCAAAATCATGGAAGATGCACCCAGTGGGACAAGGAGAAAGAGGGATTACGCCCTAGGACAGAGTGTGCCCGATGGGACGAGGAAGGAAGAGGGGTTAGGAAGAAAGGGGAGATAAATAACCTCACTTCTAAGAACAAATATGGATGATATGCAAGATGAGATGGAAATGCAAGATGCAAGATGCAGCTGTATGCAAAGATGCAAGATTAAGCTATATGATAAATGCAAGGGACCAGATAGCTCCAAGTGCAAACGGGAGTGCACAGCCTAGATTTAATATAGCTATGTTAGAGACCTGCCAAGGATACTAGGATCACGAGGCCTGTCAACAACGTCGCAGAGGACTGACGAGGACTTACGCTAAAAAAACACACAGGGTTGCCCCAACATCACACATGAAGCGCAGAGGCGACATGGCGAAACTGATGCTGAAGGAACCACAAACACACAACTGACTCGCAGGTAGAAGCGAAAGATCAAAAGACCTTGCCCCAGATTATCCGCACATGCAGCACACTGTGATATAATGAATCGTGGTGACCCTGGTGGGATAAAGAGAAGCCAAAAAGATTAACAAGACCCAAGGGACAAAAAATCCAAGATCAAAATGATAACTCGAAAAAGACATCCTTTGCCAAGGAGAGAGATTAGGTTTGATTGATGGGGGGAAGATTGGTCGGACAGGAGGAACGATATATCCTCAAGGACCAGGATGGAAGATTAGGTCGGACAGGAGGAACGATATATGCTCAAGGACCCATGGGTTGGTGAGAGAATAAGTGTAGTTGTTCGCTGGCAAAAGCTGAAGTTTTGGGAATAATCAGGATGAGCAAGGATAAGTCGACAATTGATGTTGCTGAAGCACAAGGCCCGAGTGGGACTAAAAGTTTTCTGAGGCTGGGGATGAGACAAGATATTTGATCAAATGCTGCTGCAAGACGGACAAAGGCTATGTACAACAAGGAGGAATGATATGCACAAGGGATATGTACAGAAGTTCAGGATTAGGGATAGGAAGATCACACTTGGCGGGACTCTCACTAGGACGGAGACAAGAAGGATAAATACAGAAAGGAATGCACTGTACAGGAAAGGGAAAAGGATATGGTACAAGATATGGTACAAAGCTTTGGAATAGGATATGGATTGCAGATGGGTTGGAGGAAGATGGGAGCTGAATGCGTGGAAGATAGGGGAGATGGAACTGCTGGGAGATCTGTAAAGAGATTATGGATGGAGGAAGAGGACGGTAGCTGAAAGGACAACTGAATAGATAAATAGCTCAGTTTACTATGTTGGCACCTATTTGCCAGGTTTTTACCAACATACTTGTCCAAGGCACTTGAATTGCCAAGTTTTCACCGTTTGGACGATTATTTTCTCTTTCTCTTTTCTTTTTTTCTTTTTCACTTTTTTGCTTTTTTTGCTTTTTTGCTTTTTTGCTCTTTTTGCTTTTTTGCTTTTTTGAATGTTTTTAGATTTTCTGATATATGCAGGATCAGGTTCAGGCATAGAACCTCTTCAGATGGATGATGTTGATAGGATCATTCAAGGGCTCACCTTCTGGTGTTGATAGCTGATAGGCTCCGGAGCCAAAGGATGCGGTGACAACATAGGGGCCTAGCCAAGTAGGCTCAAACTTGCCTTTCTTTTCTCTATTTGCTAGGACCTTCTGATTTTCTTTAAGGACCATGTCACCGACCTGGAATTGTCTAGGATGGACCTTTTTGTTATAACTCCTTTTGAGTCAATTTTGGTATGCCACCAGGTGATCATAAGCTTGCTGTCTCTTTTCATGTAGCAGATCTAGCTGTGTGAGCCGGGCCACACGATAGTCTTCATCAGTTGTATAGTTCTTCATGGAGACGCGCAAGGATGGGAGCTCAACCTCGATCGGTAGAACGGCTTCAGCACCATATACAAGAGAGTATGGGGTGGTTCCTGTGGGAGTGCAATAAGAAGTGCGGTAGGCCCAAAGGGCGGGATTGATTTGGAGGTGCCAGTCACGACCAGAATCATTGACAACGTTCTTGAGGATTTTCAAGATAGTTTTGTTAGTTGCCTCAGCTTGGCCATTTCCTTGAGGGAAATATGGACTGGAGAAACGGTGATGGATGTGGAGTCTGGCACATAGATCATCCACATGCTGGTTTTCAAAAGGTGTGCCATGGTCTGTGAAGATGGTAGATGGTATGCCGAAGCGACAAATGATATGGTAGAGGATGAACTTGGATATTTGGATGCCAGTGGTTAGGGTGAGCGGAATCGCTTCAACCCATTTGGTAAAGTACTCTGTGGCTATTATGATATACTTGTGTCCATCCGAAGAGAGGGGGGTGATCAAGCCAACGAGGTCGAGGCCCCAACATGAAAAAGGCCACGGTGGTGCAATAGGCTGTAGATCCTGTGCTGGTGCATGTATCAAATTAGCATGATGTTGACATGGGAGACATTTCTTGACAAATTCACACGCATCATGTTCTATTGTTGGCCAATAATATCCAACTCTAAGCAACTGCTTTACTAGAACCATGCCACTCGTGTGGGCACCGCAAATTCCAGCGTGAACTTCTTGTAAGGCCAGGACGGCCTCGTTTGAGTCTAAACATCTAGATAGGACATTATGATACCCGCGACGATATAGGGTGTTGGCTACAAGAGTGTAGCGGGAAGCTCTGCGAATAAGGTTTTGGCGTTGGTTATTGGTGAGATGGGGAGATATGATACCATTTTTTAGATATGCATGGATTTCGTGGTACCATGGGGATTGAGGACCAACCAAGACACACACTATGTCTGCATCGGTGTTCTCATAAGCTGGTGAATGTAGCTGCTCGACTAGAAATTCATACTGTGATGCATCTCGTGGTATTTCCAATAAGGATCCGATGGTTTCCATTGCATCTGCTACTTTGTTCTGAAGCCTTGGGATCTGATTGAATTGTAGATGTAGGAAATGCTCTTTCAGTTTATCCACCAGTTGCTTGTAGGGTAGAAATTTGTCATCCTTTGTCTGATATTCATCTAGGACTTGCTTGATAATGAGCTGTGAATCTCCAAAGACTTGTAGTTCTGTGATGTTCCATTGGATAGCTATTTTGAGACCTAAGATGAGTGCCTCATATTCTGCAATATTGTTGGTACAGGGGAATCCCAACTTGAATGATTTTGGAATATAGTCACCTTGAGGTGTGACGAATAGGATTCCTACCCCAGAGCTATGGGATGTGTTGGAACCATCAAAGTATAGTTTCCACATGGGCTGCTCTTCAATCATGCATAAGTGTTCATCGGGGAATTCCATGATTAGTGGATAGGCATCCACTAGTGGTGCTTCTGCTAGTTGATCAGCAATTACTTGCCCTTTGATTGCTTTGTGATCTACATACTGAATGTCAAATTCACTGAGTAACATGACCCATTTTTCCATACGGCCTGTGAGGGTTGTCCTTGATAACAGATACTTAAGAGGGTCCACCTTTGATATGAGCTTGATTGTGTGGCTAAGCATGTAATGTCTAATTTTTTGAGTGGCAAAGACCAGTGCTAAGCATGCTTTCTCCATGGGTGAATAGTTAAGCTCATAGCCCACAAGAGTGCGACTGATGTAGTAGATAGCTCATTCTCTATTTTTATCATCATGCTGTGCTAGGAGTGCCCCTAGTGTTGTAGCTATTGTTGAGATGTAAAGGATGAGTGGGCATCCTGGAACTGGTGGTACTAGGATTGGAGCATTAGCTAGATACTCCTTGAGTTTATCAAAGCTTCTTTGACATATGGGATCCCACTTCAAGTTGGTGTCTTTGCATAAGAGATGTGAGAAGGGTTGACACTTATCTACTAGCTGAGAGATGAATTGTCGTACTGATTGAAGCTTGCCCTGTAGGCTTCTGAGCTGTTTGAGATTTCTTGGTGGAGGCATCTCTGTTATTGCTTTTACCTTTTTAGGATCGATCTCTATGCCTCGTCTAGAGACGATGAAGCCTAGAAGCTTGCCAGATGTAACACCAAAGACACATTTCTTAGGATTAAGCTTTAAGCCATAATGATTCAGATGATCAAATACACGCTCTAGGATGTCGAGGTGCTCATCTCTTGTTTTGGATTTTGCAAGGATATCGTCCACATAGTCCTCAAGGATCTTGTGGATCATGTCATGGAAGATCGCTGTCATCGCTCGCTGATATGTTGCTCCTGCATTCTTTAGCCCAAATGGCATCATGTTGTAGCAGAAGGTACCCCATGGGGTTGTGAATGCTATTTTATGTTGATCTGCTTCTGCTATATGAATTTGGTTGTAGCCTGAAAAGCCATCCATTAATGATAACATCTCATGACCCGCTGTGAGGTCTACAAGCATGTCTATGTTTGGCAATGGAAAGTCATCCTTAGGGCATGCCTTGTTCAAGTCCCTGAAATCAGTACAGATTCTGATGTCGCCAGAAGGCTTTGTGACTGGCACCATGTTAGAGATCCACTCTGAATAATCTATTGCTCTGATGATCTTAGCTTGGAGGAGCTTCTCAAGCTCTACTTTGACGAGCAATGCTACCTTTGGATGCATTTTCCTTAGCTTGTGCTTCACTGGCTTGACGTTTGGGTCTATTGATAGGTGATGAACAACAAGGTGTGGATCAAGCCCAGGCATGTGGGCGTATGACCATGCAAAGTTGATGATGGATTCCTTGAGCAAGGCACTGAGAGCGATTTCTTCTCCTTCTGTTAGGTTGACTGCAATGTAGGTGATCCTTGGACATTATTCTGTTCCCAAGTTGATTGGCTTGGTCTCCTCTATGATGATTGGCGACTGCTCTGGTCTATAATCTTGGATAGGGGGAAGAGGCAAGGCTTCATCTTCTAGCGCCTGAATTGCCAGGTTTTCACTAGAAGATACGCCCTTTATTTTTACTATTTTGGAATCAGAATGTGCCCCAAGGGGGTTTTCACATAAAGACTCATGATGTTCTCTTGCTATTTCATTTTTGTGACTAAAGCTTGCCTCTTCCCCAAAATATCCTTCTGGGTGAAGCTGATAGACAGAGGTTGATGTTGGATCCTGATTGCTTGCTGGACCTGATGCCCCCATGAATTCTAGGAGTGCTTGTGCACTTTGGAACTCGTCGATGTGTGCGATGCGTGGTTGGTCCCAATCTATGAGGTCAGGGTTTGTGAGGGGAAGATCTATGAGGTTAATGGAGAGTTGTTGGAGGACAGAAGTCCCCAGGAGGGTGTCGTCGGCAAAGATATCGTCATAGGATCAGATGTCTTTCTCTTTGGGGATGTCTTCGATTTCCATAAGGTCATCCTGGCTATTCGAAAAGTTCACATTGGTCATGTTAGTGCCTATAGTTGTGGTATTGGGCTCTTGTTCAAGCAGGAGAGGGGTATTAAAGCCAAGTCCTTGCTATTCTGGATTTTGGGATGGTATGATAGGAAACAAGTTTCCATCCTCTTGTGGTCCTAGACCACCACCTTGATAGTTATAGTGTTTTATGACATTTTTGTAGGGGATTGGGTATTTCTCTTTGAAGTACTCAAGAAGTTGTGTGTCACGTGATGGGGGATCTTTGTATAACCATTTGTTAATATCTGGATCCATTTCTTTGCTGTTGATGGTACCATGAGACTCAAAAGTCATGTTTCCGATTTGCTTGAGCTTATAATGTTCCTCAACAGGCATGTTTGGACAACTTGGGTGCCCTTGAGTATGTGGATCACGTGGAAGAGCCCCTACAGCAAATGCATCACTGAGGCTGTATTCGCCACAACCCTGGTTGTTGATCTTGATGGATGATAAGGTGGAAGAGAGGATGGTCTCTGGATCGCGATGGGATCGGGATGAGCTAGCAATAGAAGTACCAATATCGGTTCCAGGACAATGAGTAGAATGAGGGAAAGATGCTTCCATCGCAAGGCAGTATGCGAAGGGGTTAGGGTCAGCGTGGATGGTAACCTCAGTGCCTTGATGTGGAAACTTGATGCACTGATGGTAAGTAGATGGTACGGCCTTAATGGAATGGATCCATGGATGACTAAGGAGGATATTGAACGGTAGGTCAAGATCAACAACGTGGCAGAGAGTATCTTGCATTGCTGGGCCTAGCTGGATAGGCAAAGTTATAGTACCTTCAGAGGTATGCTCCAAGTTATCATATGCTTTGATGGTGATCATCTCATGTTGTATGTCGGCCTCCATGAACCCGATCTTCTTGATGAATTTTAATGTGCACAAGTTGAGGGCTGAGCCATTATCTATTAAGACCCGTTTGATGGCGAAATCTCTGACCATGACAGCAATGCGGAGAGGGAGAGTATGGTCAGGAGCAACATCTGGTATATCAGATTCTTTGAAGGATAAGGCACATGCTGCTGATAGGTGTCCCACAAGAGTTTCAAACTGAGTTGTGTTAATGTCCGTGGGGACATGACCTTCTTTTAGAGCTTTGTCCAGGATCTCCTGATGGATGGGTGATGTGCGGAGCAAATCCAAGATAGATATTTGGGCTGGCATGTTCCCAAGATGCTCTATGATATTGTATTGTGCTCTTGGTGCATTATGCTATGTTGTGCATGCATTTGATGCTGGCCTGGTGTTAGACTATGCTGTGGATGCAGTAGATGTTGGCCTTGGAGGAGCAGCTAATCTCGGAGGAGCACCGACAACAGTTATCCTACCACTGCGGGTAGTTGTAGCACATTGTCGATCCGGTCCTCTGACGTGGATGGTATTGATGGTGGGCTCACCTTGGATGGGCTCAAATTGAGTTATGCATCCGACATACTTGTCATAGTTGATGTAGGCCGCTATGTGATCTTCTTGCTTGCCTTTGCCATGATTTTGGGGCTCATTGGCGTTGGCTTGATTCTTCCTGGTATCGTGTTGAGGGAACACATTTTGATATATTTGCAAACCGGCGTTGGGTGAAGCTTGAGCTGGTGCATCGACCTGGATCTCCTTGCGATCAATGAGATCCTGGATGTAGTTCTTAAGCCGCATGCACTTCAATGTTGTGTGCCCCTTCACACGATGGTAATCATAGTATTCATTTTCTTTATACCAATCAGACTTTGGTGTGTTGTCATCCTTCTGTGGGATGGGCGGATATGTGATCATATTTGCCTTGGCTAGCCGATAAAAGATCTAATCCAGAGGCTCACCCAAAGGTGTGAAAGTCCTCTTTGGATTATTCTGATTGTTGGGTTTGTTCTGCCCTAGGGCAACGTTAACTGTGTTAACAGGATTGCCTTGACGTGCTGGCTGTTGCTGTTGGTATTGTTGCTGATACTGTTGCACAGGTGGTTGATGAGCTTGAGGAGGCTACTGATAAATAGGTGCTTGATATGTGGGAGCTGGTGGTTGCTGATAGATGGGCGCTTGTGGTGGTTGGTATGTTTGAGCTGGTGTAGGACTAGCCACAACAAATTGTACATTCTTAGTGTCAGTGGCTCCATCTGTAACAACATTCTTGTTACGATTCCAGTAATGGGATTTATCATTGTTGGGTTTGTTCTTGGAATCATCCTTGAAATGACGAATAGTGCCTTCGTCGAGGAGAGCTTTCTCGATGCCTATGTCTTTGCTCTTGATGTCTTGGTATGTCTGGAGACAGTTCATTCGCATGTGATGAGATAGCTTTGGATGTAGGTTATCAATGAAGATCTTTGTTAGATGCTTCTCTGGCGGTTGATATGATAACCTGGTTGTAAGATTCTGCCATCTTTGCAAGTATTCTGCAAGGCTTTCTCCATCTTTCTGCTTTGAGTTGCATAGGTCTAGCAAGGACAACTCATTCTCCACATTATGGGCATAGTGTGTGATGAACTTCTCAGAGAGTTCAGCAAAGGTTTTTATTGTCCCATGTGGTATTTTGTAAAACCACTCAACAGCAGTTCCTCCCAAGCTCTT
This sequence comes from Chamaecyparis obtusa, assembly GCA_027943335.1. Lineage (NCBI taxonomy): Eukaryota > Viridiplantae > Streptophyta > Pinopsida > Cupressales > Cupressaceae > Chamaecyparis > Chamaecyparis obtusa. The sequence goes on along the minus strand of BSBK01009373.1, from coordinate 194,891 downwards.
GGGAAACAGGCGCAGGAGATAGTTATCACTATAAGCCACTTCTTGGCACGCCATGTAGAACTCTTTGATATGGGTTACTAGATCTCCTTTCCCTCGATACTTGTCGAACTTGGGCATCTCAAAATGCTTGGGGAAAGGGATAGTTGCTATGGACCGATCGAAGGGATATGAGCACACCTCTTCAAACTTGTATGTTTTATTCTCTGTTCCACTTTGTAGCTCCTTTAGAGCATTTTTCATTGCTTCCCACTCAGCATTGAGTGGTGAGGGAACTGAGACTTCTACTTGTGATGGAAGCTGTGGAACTGGATATGGTACTTGCTGTGGATAAATGGGTTGGAACTGATTCTGGGGCAATGGTTGCTGGGGATATTACTGGTGTGGCATAGGGGGATATTGTGGTAAATGATATGGAACCGCTTGATGTTGTTGGGCTGCTTGCTGTTGTTGAACTGGCGTTTGTTGTGGGACTGCTTGCTGATATTGAACATTTGGAACTTGTTGTTGTAACTGATGGGCAGGAACTTGTTGTTGCTGGGGGATGATAGGGATTTGTTGCTGAGGCTGATAGCAAGGAACTTGCTGTTGTTGAGGAATGATGGGTGTTTGCTGTGGGGGAGGCTGTTGGAACGATGCTGCTTGCGGGTATGATGGTGGTAGTTGCTGAGGTTAGCTTTGCATTTGGCTGATATAAGCTGGGTGCATGCCTGCGTTACTTAGAGGTTGAACAGATGTGGGAAAGCTAGAAGCAAAGGGTGATGGGGTAAGATAGCTGGGGAAAGTTGGCTGTTGAGGTGGTGGAACTTGCTGGAAGGTATTTGGGATTTGGGATGAATAGCTTGAAGCCGGCGGTGTTTGGGGTAGTTGCTGCTGTGCTGCTTGGGTGAAAGTGGTTTGTTGACTTGCAACCATAGATGTAGGGGATTAAGATGGGATCCCCCATGCCTTCATTTCTTCTTGTGTAAAGCCCCCTGAGAGCTTGTGTTTGGGTGCATTGCAGCGGATGATGGAATGGTAGGAGCAACGGGAGCTTGGGACATGAATGATGGTTGAGAGAAAGGAGCTTGTTGAGGTTGTGGTTGAGCGGATGCTTGTGAAGAGGAAAATGAAGGAAACACCCAAGAGAAAAATGAGGTTGGAATGGGGAGTGATTGCACTAACCCCAAAGAAGAAGGTACGGGTGCTTGGGGGGTGAAGGGTGACAGTGCTCCTTTGATGGTGAAAGGCATTGCTTGACTTGCGGATGGTGGTGAAGCTTTTGGTGTAAAAGCTTGCGTGAGAGGTGGAAGCTGACTTTGGTTTAAGTGTTGGTTTTGGGCTTGGGCAGCCATAGCAGATGATGAAGCAAAAGGGGTATGAGATGGAGCGGATGGTGCTGCAGCTTGTGTTATAGGACTGGCGAGGCTTCCTTGCAAGAGAAGGGGAATGGTGGAAAGCTCTTGGGGTGTTTGCATGATAGGATCGGGGAATGATTGGACAAATGGAGAATATGCTTGTGCTAGAACTTGGATAGTTTTGATGGGGATGCGTGGATAGAGAGATGGTGGGATGGAGGTACTTTCTGGTAGATAGTGAACAAACGTGCTTTGCTGATGTTGTGGTACAAGGGCATTGGTTGCTAGTGGGCTTTTTGGAGGATTTACAAATGCTTGGTTTGCCAAGGGGGATGAAGGGATGTTTGGATCTTCACATGGGTTACTGGCTTGGATCTGGGGATTGTAGGTCATCATGGCGTTGGTGAAAATTTTGGGATCGGATGAGGTTGTTGGTGGATAAGGATTCATGCTTCTTCTTTTTTGAGATCTGGTCTCAACAGGCATGGAGATGCAAGTGCTAAATGGATGCAAGATGTTTGGCTGAAAGATGTTGATGGATGCAAAGTTGATGAACTTCTAAAGATGATGACTTCTAAGATGCAAATGCAAAGATAGGGATCAAGATGGCGATGATGGAAGCTGGATGGAACTGATATGGATCAAGACGGTGGAGGAAAGATAGGTTGCTGGTGGAAAGCTGGTGAAAGATTACTGAGTGGTCAACAAATGAGCTGTTTTTTTTCCCAAATGGAGGATCAGAGATATGATGGGGTCAACCTAAGATAGACTGATAATCTTTGGTCAACTGGATTCTTGTCAATACAAGCCAATCTCTTGCTCGAGATGATAAGGCTATGCAAGGACAAGGTTTGATTTCTTTATGACAACACGTTGTGTCAAAAAGAGGATGATGGTCTCTGATCTTGGATATAGGATAGGAACAACTCAAAAGGTAGAACACTAAGTGTTGGTGGAACTCTGGATTTGGAACAAAGGATGATGGATCTGCCGGAAAGATATGGAAAGATGATGGGGGGATGCTGGTGGAAAAGGTATTGAAGGGTGAAGGGACAATGCTCTATCTAAAGGGATAATGCAAATGACAAGGATTGATTCTAGAATGCTGGTAGGAAGATGAATGCAAATGCAACTTTATGATGTTCTGAAATGCAACTAAGGTTTTGATGCTGATGCAAAGGGTGAAACTAGGATGAAACTAAGATGCAAGGTTGTTTGAGACAAGATTTCAAGATCTGAAGATGGAACAAGACATGAACAAGGAAATGGCTAATCTTCTGGCTCAAGGTTGACAAAGTGATGGTTAACTCGGAAATGGAAGGCGAATTGTTTGATGCGGGCATTATGGGCAATGTTCTCAAGTCTGGTTTGGGACTTCTCCTCTGCTTGGGTTGCTTGGATAATGGATTGATAGGTCTTGGTGTTCTTTTTGGCAACTTTTCGCTCTTGATAGGCTTGGGATTTGGGCAACTTCACTTTAGGATGTTTGTTCTTGCTGGGCATCACTTGGAAAAGAGGCTTCTGATTTTGAGGCAAAGGTTTCCAATGGCAAAGGTTAAAGTCAAAGCAATCTCCGCAAGGGACAAAGCAACCCTGTGGGATACAAACAAAGGCAACTGACTCTGACAAAGCTTTGAAAGTGTATGTTTCAACAAGTGTTTTCACGGAGTCTTTGACTGTCAAGCACTTCAAAAAGATCTACCTAAGGAAGGTGAGTATCAAAATCACTTGCCCACAGCTTGGTATCCCCCAGAAGGGAATACAAATGGTGAGTAATCTTGAGGCGACCCGGTAAACCCCTTGGAATCGGTCCTTGCACAAGGATTTTGATACTTTCAGATGTAGATAGGGTAGCCTCTAGTTTATCAGGTTTTTAATAGTTCCGTGGTGTCTCCATACCCGGTTATGCTGATCATCCGTGACTCACTTAAGAGCCTTGCCAATTATGCTGGGGGAGAGGAATCTTTACCATCCCCAGACACGTGTTTGGCACGAACGCCCGGCGATTAGGAGATGTAAGTGATTCTTTTGGTATTCACTTATTTGTATACCGGCCGGGGGGGATACCGGTTTGAGGTCGTTCTCCGAGGAGGAAGCGCTTCTCCTTGGACAGGCCTCACTAAAAGCATAATAGGTGAACTTGTCCAAGTTCAAATGTTCCACGTTGCTTACTCTAACAAGGATTATGCAAGAATTGAAAAACTCCTACATGCACATCAGGCAGATTTTGTTCATTTTCCCAAATTTGATTAAGTTTGTTTGAACTTTGAAAAATGAAGACACACGTGTTTAGATTTTGATTTGTTCCTTTCTCCAAAATGTAAATATTTTGAACGTTTGCAAGTTCTTTCCTTTTGTGCATTCAAGATTTGATTAGCGAGTTGATTTAAGAACTTTGAAAAAGCTTTGTTTTATCGCTTAGATCACTCAAGATTGAATTTGTTTGCTTGCTTTGGAATTTGAAATGAGATAGGGAATAGAGTTGTTCGTTCCTTTAGTGCATTCAAGATTTGGTTTGATTTTCAAATTGACAATGACACTTAGGACCTAAGTTCATTTCCTTAAGTTTCATTCAAGATTGAGTTTGACCTTTGCTGTAATAAAAGAAATGAAAAACTAGTCCCAAGCAAAAACAAAAAGCGACACTGTCCAGCTTATAAGCGATGCTGGAAAGTGCAGAGGTGACATTTAATTCTTACAGGCGACATTCTGTACCCCAAAAGGTGACAGATAAAAAACCAGAGGCGTGATTTCTTTCGTTACAAGCGTGATTTCTTTACATGCAGGCGACAGAAGAAGAATTCTGGGACGTAACAGAAGTTATCGATCACAGGAAAATCTCAGTTATGCAGGCGTGAAAATAGAGTTCACAGGTGTCATTTCTTTCCTCAAAGGCGTGATTTAATTGCATGAAGGCGTGACTGAATTCCTTGTAGGCGACATTTCTTTTGTTGAAGGCGACATTTCTTTATTTGAAGGCGACATTTAATTGCTGTAGGCGTCATTTCTTTTCATGAGGGTGACATTTCTTTATTTCTTGCAAAATACAAGCATATAAAGTATAATTTCATCAAAATGATTGTGGTTTGGGTCCCACCGGGCGTGCCAGAATGTAGATTAGGATTTGAGTGTGCACCTAAACCTGTTTTGAAGGCCAAAGACAAACAAACGTCATAGCATATAATCAAATCAAATTTAATGGTAAGCAAACTAAAATCAAAGCCACCTCAGTTTAAGCCTAAAACAGATGCGCCCATGCACCGTTTGATATGCTTAGATATAGAGGGATGTGGGTGTGCAAACTCAAGCACTTGGAGCATGCAAGATAAATGATGATTTGAGGATCAAGAAGACCCAAAATGACACAAAATAGGTATAAGGAACCTATTTTGCCTCAAAGGCCTCAAGAACACACAAATATGCAAAGCTAAAAGATGAACTAAGATTAAAACAAGAAATGAATCTATGTTAATCCATTTAAGCTAATTTAGATGTGATTTAAGCTTGAAAATGATCTAAAAAAGATGAGTTTATGCTTATGCTAGAATGAAAATGGCATTATGACTTTTCTATTGAGTTTGAGAGTTGAGAGATGATTTGCCTTAGGAAGTGAGGGTATTTATAGAATTTCTAAAGGCTTGGGGTAGGAGGAATGAATGGCCAGGATTGAAATCCTTAAGAGAGGCCAAGATTCACTCAAAGGGAAGCACATGGATTGTGCTAGTTCTCAGCCAATCAGGAGGTGACACATGTCACAAGATGAGTGGATGAAGGGAAGGGCAAAGAGGAGTCAACAAAGGGGGCTCCAAGCTTATAACTCTCCAAATAAATGCTTGTAAGAGCAATGAATGGGCTTTAAGAGGCTTTGAAGACTTTGGGGAAGTAATAAATGCTTTGTGGTTGAGATATTTGGAAGGAAAGACTTTGCTTTGGTTTAGGAAAGTCTTAAGCTTGGTTAGGATTGCACAAAGGTTTAAGGGTAGGATTAGGATTAGATTAGGACAAAAAAAGGATTAGGATGGGTGAAGAGGGTGGATTTGAGAAGATTCTAGAAGAGTCTAGATTTCTCCTTAGTTTCATGGAATAAAAGTTATTCATTCCAAAAGCTTAAGTTTTAGGAATATTTATTAAAATATTTTCAATAAATATGAAAATTAAATATTTAACCTTAATTAAATATTTAACCTTGGGATTAGGGTTAGAAAAGATGGGATTAGCCTTTTAATCGAAATTAAGAAGGGATTAGAAGATTTTGGAAGAGGTTAGTGGTCTTAAGGAAATTGGCCAAGTTTGGGATAAAAAATAAATTAAAAATAAATTAATTTATTTTTGAAGTTTTTTGGTCAATTTATTAATTAAATAATTAATAAATTAGGGATAATGTCCAAATGACATTTTTAGGCTAGATTCCTTAATTAAAGATTTTTAATTAAGAGAGAGGGATTTAATGCCATAAAAATAAATTAATTAATTAAATAAATAATTAATTAATAAATGATGATGTCATCAAGGATTTTCAGAAAACAAAAATAATTTATTTTCTGAAGGATTTTTCGGTGTCTACAAGAGGATTTGATGTGTCTACAAAACTTCAATATACCAAAGGGGTAGATATTGTAGAAAAAATGGGCTACCCAAGTTTTGGTGGTCTGGGTCCCAGTGGACAAGGTCTTTGGTCTGTACCTGACCCACCAGCTCCACCAAAACATGGTGAGAAACTAGGCCTTGGGCTTGGAGTTCAATCATGATAGTCATCAACTCACTCAATTTCATTTGTTCCACCTATTCCAAGCACTTAGATTCAATCTGAATCACGCACTCAGATTCAATCTCAATCAATTACCACTCCCACAATTGTGGATATCATGGGTACAATTACAACTAGTGGTCCGAAAAGGGCATTATAGATAGACATGAAAATAATGGTTCCCAGAGATCAAGGTAGTGTAAAGAAGCAAAAGGTTATGACAAGTATTAGTACAACAATGCCAATGGTGACTGTGAGTCCAACAATTGTCCAACCTTCAGGACAAAACCATCAGAATAGTCCAAAAACTCCACTTGTAATGGGTCAGGGTGTTGCTAATCCTCATGGTGGAATTAGAAGAACCACAGGCAACATAGGTGGAAGATCGTACATCAGTGCAAGTGCTATTTCACCATTCAAACATTCAATTTTGTCACAAAAATCTGATTTTTGTTGCAATGATTTTGTAACTAGCTATGAATAATCAAAAAATAGGAATAGACAAAATAGTAAGACAATGAAGATGGAAGCAGTTGCTGCAGCTCGTGATGCAAAACCTGCATCCAATAGGTTATTTCCCACATATGACCCAAATAAAGATATGATGGAATTCATGGTTGTTATGCCCCTAGCTAGAGATAACAATCCACCATAGAGTCAGTTCCAACTCAATTTCAAGTTAGCACCCTCCAAATGGATTTATCCAAAATTAAAAATGTGGACAAGTTAAATGTGTCAAAAATGACCAACCAAGTGGTCTATAGTTCAGTGATGAAGTTGGAGAGAGAGAAAGGAAAGCTTTAGGGAACAACAGATAAGTTAAAGGAAGACCTGGCAAATGTAAAGGAAAATGAGAAAGCAGTAGAAAATAGGTGTAAAGAATTAGAGAGAAGGATAAAAAATTCATCCTCTAAAGAAGCAATTGGATAGCAAGAACATATGGACACAGAAATGAAAACTCTGAGGGAAAAATTAGAACAGAGCGAAAAAAAACTTGAGGATGAAAAAGCCTCTTCATTAATTTTATACAAAAACTTGGAGAGTGCGAGACAGTTAAACAACAACTTAAAGAAAAAATTGGAGAATGAGAGGGTAAAAACAAAATAGTGGGAAGAGAAAGAAAAGAAAATCAAACAACATAGTGAACACCAGTTCTCAAAAATGAGAGAAGACATAAAGAAGGTAAATAATACAATTAAAATTTATGAAAACAACTTGAATGACCATGTAAATAATACAGTCAAGAAAATAAAAAATTTCTTCTGGGGGCAAATAAAGATGTTTGGTGATAGGTTGTGTGATTGGTTTGAATTGAATGAAACTCTTACAGATGTTTTTGGGAAGTTGAAAGAGCACATTGAGAAGAACAAAAAAATTTGTCATAGAAAGAAAACTGCAAAGTAGATTATGGAAGAAATCAACAGAACCAGTGACAGGCATTTGGCAAGCAAGGGAATTGAAGACCACATTGGTGCAACAATAAAGGTGACCTCTGTCTTTCAAAAATGTCATAAACTAACAAAAGTAGAAGAAACTCTTTCCTTATTCAGGCCAAAGCTCGCCAAGATGAATAGTAAAACAATCAAAGTGATATCTCTTGGTTTGTCGAGTCCCGGTCCTAATTACTCATCAAAGAATTTCATTGAAAGAGAAGCTTACAAAAAAAAGTTGGACACAATGATGTCTGATTTAGGTAACCTTCCTCATGATAGAACTCATGAAGGCATTGTAAAGTGCATCAAAACATTCACAAATTTGAATGCAGTAATGGAAGGAACATTGCTTTCAACTCACTCTTCCAAATATGGATGGTTGATGAGGTTGCAGGTATTTTACTATAACATCGAAAATTTTTCCCTTCCAACTGATGAAGAATGGAGCATACTAAAGATTTACATAGAATCATCTTGATCTGATCAATCATAGTATTTGAAAGTACTTTTAGTTTCAATCATCTCTATATCGTTAGTATATCTTTGATATTATCCTAAATACTAGAATTGAGTTTAAAGTAACAAGTTTGAACTTTGTTTTTTGAACAAGATCAATGTTGTAGATGCTATTGCCAATCCTAATTTACTAAATGTCAAATGCAGAAATGTACAACTACAGTTGTAGAGATGTTGTAGACTTGTAGTTGTCTTACTGATTTAGATTTTGAAACTTCACATTAGGCAAATCAACCTAAAGCTATTGTTGCTCCCTTATTTCTATAAAAGGGAATTCAGGGTCATTGGCTTAGGGTAATGAAATTCAAATTGGGCAATGTGCCAAATTGCCAATGGGTATTGAGTCATTGACTTTTGTAAATGTTATACACTAAGTTTGCACCCTTGTTTCAAGCTCTCTTGGTCTTGATAACCTAGTATAACATGGGAATCATCTCCAGGTTGTGGGACCTATGCTAACTAAGATGAGACCTCTAGGTTCTAGGCTAGTTCCTCTTGGATAATCAACTTAATTTGCTTCTAGACATGAAAGTAAAATTTGAGGGGAAAAGGGATAGAAGGAGTACTTGAAAGGGAAATGACTTGAAAGAAAACTACCTACTAGGTGATACACCAAAATTAGGGGTATGAATTGCAGCATAGAAGGATAGAATCAATGAAAAGCTTAGGTCTAGTAGGTCACAACTTACTGAATAGGCTTGCATAAGTGTTTCATAGGAGGGCCTGAACATAAGACACAACTTATGACCTGGAAGTAGACATTCACTTCTGCAACTCAGTGTAGGATTGAGACAAGACAGTTAGGGGGCTGAAGTATACCCACAAAACATCTAAATTAGATCAAACACAATAACATACATAATTACAAAAAGTAAGAGGGATCAAGAACCCTAAGTTATCACTAAAAACATGCATGGACTTCAATCCATTAAGAGATGATCCAAACAAGGAAGCATAGGGACATGAAGAATTGTCACAAAATACCTCTACAATGTTTGAATAATCAATGGGAGATTACAAAGAGTAGAAGACCAGAGGGTAGAGAAGATACCACAGATAGCCTTCTGAGAAAGGATGACCTTCTTTCAAAAGTGGACTCTCTCTTTTACAAAATGTCAACTCTCTCAGCTCAAAATCTCTAAAAATACAATATATACATACTCAAATGCACGCAGGTAGGAGTCAAAACCCTAACTAGGGTTACATGGTTTGTCAATACAATAATCAAACCCTAGCTGTACTGATGACCCATCATCAAACTCTGAGAATGTCTAGCTGATCAGAGCATATCCTTCTTTGCATGTTGATCATGCTGTACTGAACTCACCTACAGACACAACCACCTCGACTCATCTACCCACCTACAACTCCACTAAGCCATGAAGGCTCACAATCTAATCTTATTTCCCTAGGTGATAGTACCGTTCAAAAGGTGGCACCAACTCTTTCTAGCATCTCCTAGCATGAAAATGCGGCATAGTGCCCTACAGACATCGGCCAACAGTCATCTCCATCGCCCTCTCAACCATAACCATCCTAAGAACATCAATTTTATCTACCAATTCTATCACAATTGACTACTAGATCAAAACCCAAGCTGAAACCCTGTAGAGAAATATTTTTGAATTTAAATAATAACGGCTAGTAGGTAGCACCATACTTTTCCTCCATCGATGACCATTGTTTAAAACTCAATCTTATTTTAAAACATGATCGTCAGATCTTCCTTTTTTACCCAGGCACCATTTGATTGCAGAATTAACCTCTAGTCCACCTCGGGTCACCTTTTCTCATTGGTCGCAGGACCGCTAATTGTTTTAACTGACCTTGGTTAAGTCTGGTGAACAAAAGACAAACCTTTAGTCACTGATTCGCGGAATTTTTTCTAACCCTGGGCCCATTTTCCACTTGGAAATCTTTCATTCACTCTGACTACCTCATCAGCAAACACCTTGACAGGCTTTGACAATGGACCCACTACAGCGTTGATCCCAATCCAATGGTGGGCACATGATCTCATGTGTTAGAAAACCCCTTCATGAAGATACGCTAGCCATTGATCCTTGTCCCTCTGACATCCTTGCAGAGACTCTGACATGGCCCCATTAACAAATCGTAGTCATCGCTATGTGGACCAATAGAAGACAAGCACATCCACAAATGAGGACTCACCTACAAGGCTCTGACAATAAATTGAAATCAACGGTCAGCGCATAATCTCATGGCTCTAACACAACCCATGAGATCATGCACCAGCCGTAGGATTAAAAGGAACACAGTCCGCCGGGGCTGCTCTGACAAGGTTACACATCACAATCCTTCAGCCAATTAAGAGATGCCAAATAGGAAAACATAGCATCAGACCCACTGACACACTGCAGCACTTCACACTTGGAAGATCCAACGGTCGGCGTAAGATCGCATGTGTTAGAAAAAGGCTATGCAAAGATACGCTAGCCGTTGATCTTCATAGCTGGGACCCCCGGTTATCTGAGACCGTCGAATCATTAAGCGACCACACGACCAAAGGAAATGTTAACTGCTCACTGAGTTGCTAGCCATTTAGTGGTCACCGTGAAACATTAAGCGACTGAGAGAATTACTGCAGTTGTTGAATCATCGAATGGAAAAGGTAACCGTGGAGGAAATAAGAGAATAGGTGACTAACCAATAATAAATTAGTGCACATTGGTATTGGGTAACTTAAGTGGCTGAAAAAGGTAACGACCAAATAGAATAGGGGCTTAGGGTTTTTAGGGGAAACAACTAGTTTTATGAATTTTTAAGGGTTTTTTGCATCTAGCTAGAGACCTAGAAACCATTGCAAAGGCTAGAGGAAAAAGAGTAGAGCCATGAAATTTTTAGGGATGCTTGGTAGGGTTAAAACAAAGACCTGGGGATAGATTTTAGCCAAATTTGTATAGAATAGGAAAATTAGGGTAACAGTAAACAGAATCAAAGAGTTGTGTTCTTACTAGTATTAATGAATGAATTGTTACATTGTATCATATTTGTAATTAAATTAATGAGAAATAGTATTTCTAAGAATTGTAACATATGAATTGCTATGTTGTCAAAAAATAATGAAAAATCTACAAGAATTGTACCATATGAGCTGAATAATGCAAATAAAAACCATTATTAATTATGGAATTGAATCTTGATGAAATTATCAACCACATTCATGTTTTTGAAATTGGAATATGCTATTATGCATGATTGATGATGAGATATAGAAACTAACAGTAGACTTTAGGAAAAAGTTTAATAAATGCCTAGGACCTGCTACTTCTACAATGGTTCAACTTCAAGCTACCACATCATATCATTATTGAGATCATCGGATTCATCACCATCAACTTCATAGCCTCCTTGGTTCTTTGATATGTTTTATTCACTCTGCATACCTCCGCTTTACTAATGTTCACCACTAGCAGTACCAATACCAGTACATGAATCAATGACATCATTGTCTCTGGCATTCCCACTCCCAGTCCCACTTTGGTTTGAAATTTTTCCCCTCCCTCTTCTCTAGCATTTATTCCTCCATAATTTTAGTGCCCTTTCATAAGGAAAAGTATTGACTTCATACCTAGATGTATAGAGCCTCAAGCAATTTTCCAAATTCTTGTCCAATTTGTTTTTTAGCTTTGAATTTAGGAATCCCAAAGCACTGAAAACTCTCTCATCCTCCACTGACCCCAATATCACGGTCAAACATAAATCAAAAAGCTTGAAATATTTTGATATTGAATCAATCAACATTTTGCTCTCAGCTAGATTTTTCCAAAGCCTTGATATTGATCCATCTTCGAGAGGGTTCTACATAATATTATATTGTTCCCTCATTATCAGTGAAAAATGACCTGGTTGCTCTCTCAAATTTTTTCCATCTAAAATTCCATTGAGAGTTATTCCATTTAACTCTTTGGTTTTGCAAAAATGATCTATCAAAGTTAGTAGCTTAGTTTTAAAATCTTTTGAATTGTTTAGACTCCAATATCGAGGAAACACAATAGCCATGGATTCAAGTAGTTTGACTGGAGGGAATCTTGCTCTAATCTGTGCAGAAAGATCAAAGGCCATGCGCTTCACAGAAGCTATTATAGACTCAATGATCTTGGTAAAGTCTTCCCTTTTAATACTTGATACTCACCTCTTGGGATTCTTTCCTGGTTCCTTAGACTAAATCTTGGCAAAGTAGTACATTGGTATCTCAACTCCGCAAACTTCTGCACATAACTCCCCGTTTGCACTGATTTTTAAAAAGTTATCAAGATTGTCCAAATCTATGATTTTCAGCTAGCTAGAAAATTTTACATCATCACATGATCGATAGAGATTATCGAGCATCATGCATGTCAATTTACGTAGTGCAACATATTTTGCAATTTACCTAACTCTTTGCTGGGATTTTTTCATTAAATTTCTCACTTCCTCAAGCATGGGGAGAATACCTGCTAGTGTTAACAATGTCTCTACATTACTTAACATTTGTAGAAGCATAGGAAATTTTGGTTTCCCTTCTTCGTCAAGACTTGAGCTCATTTGACCAAGCAACGCTTGATATTCTAAAAAAACTTGATGTGCTAGTCCATCCAAAGAGATCCATCTGGTATCATTATCCTTAAGATGCTTGATCCTATCAGTTAGTCCTTCGAAAAAGTGTTGAAATTCCTTCAATCATTTCAAACTTCGACAAAAGTATTGGTAGAGCTCTTTGATTAAAACTTCAATTTTTTGTACTGGAGCATGCTTGCTAACAACTCCAAAAGCTAGATTCATTTTGTGGGCCATGCAGTGAATGAGAGTAATGTGGGGTGCACAAGAAGATTGTATCTTTGTGCAAAGACCACCCCTATGGCCTTGCATTACTGAAGCTCCATCCGCTCCAACACACACCAGCTTTTTGGCAATCATCATGTCATTTATACCTCCATAATCAATTAGATAACTCTTTAGTAGTTCAAATAATTTTTCCACTGTCACATTATCCTAAATTTTAGCAATAGTTAGTAGATGAGGTTGGCGAACAAAATTTTGTATAGTATAAACATGCATGCATACCCAAGAAGTATTGTCTACTACTGTAACCTCATCTAAAGATAATGCAATAAAATTTGACTCTTTAATTTTTGCCTTTAGATCCTATTTTTCAACTTCGACAAGAAAAATTGCCCATTCCCATCCACTGTTTACTGACCAATGACTGTTAGGATAGTTACAAACTTTTAGAAAGTGTAATAAAGCACTCAATGATGGGTAGTTTGTCATAGGATGCCCTCTGCTCAAAATATTAAACACAACACTTAAATGAATAGATTTTCCCATTAGTTCTACTTCCAATTCTTTTCAAAAACAAGCTTTAGTAGATCCTTTAACTTCACCAGGCTTCATCTTTATATTATGTTGAAATTCATATAATTTTGCATTCCTAACATGCTGAGATTCCTCCTTTTTTTCCATCTTATCACTGATTTTTGAACTCCATCTATGGTTTTCTTTTCATAAACTTTACCCGTATACTTCTCTATGATGTCAATTTTTAGCTATAACCTCTTTTCCTTCTTATTTATCTAGCTGCAAATCTTACATCTGCATTCTACCAGAGGCTCCCATTCAATTGGATTGTCCACTGGTTCAATGAATGGATACTTTGACACCCATTCTACTTGAAAATTCCTTGACAAATCCCACATCCTATCATTCTTTGATTTGTATTTTCTTTTCTTCTTCCCTACACCATCATCTTCTCTGACATTCTCAGTCTCATCCAAGTTGATTATATCATTATGGCTACTCTAGGTTAACTGAAAATATTCTTCAAGTTCATCATGATCTAAGATACCAGGTTCGTTGACTTCTCCAATATGTCATGTAGGTTTAGGTTGTGAATCTTGAAAATCTTCTTGTGATGAAGTAGCTTCCCGATTTTGGCTAGAAATATTTCCAACACCATGAACAAAGTACGATGATAAGGTTCTATGTTTTTTTGGCCTCTCTTGGCTTTCCCCATATGCTAGAGCCTTACCCTTATTCTTGTTCAACATCTTGATTCTTCTAAGAAATAAAAGGTTACCAGCCTACCAATGAAAGAAAAAATATTACTTGTTGAAGAAGTGACAATAGAACTATAATATATATAAATATGATTCATTGAACCTTAAATCATGTATGAGGTCACCACTGTTCACTAACTGATCCCCACTAAATAAGAATGAACTCAAATTTACATAGTCGCAGTATAATAATCACTTACCTTTGCCTCAAATTCAATTGCAGTCACGACTTGCCAAAGCAGTCAAGACTCAATAATCTGAACTTCGCTATCGATCAAATTGAACGGATCCAAATTGTGTACAATAACAATGATCTATGAATGTATTTATACTAATCCTTTTTTGGTGAATTGGGCAGGAGGTATTAGGTCTCCAAATATTTTGCGAAGCCCACGTAATTATAACACGTCTTGTGTTATCTCCTAGGTGATTATGGTTCGTCCAATACCTTGGTATGATTGATAAAGTTGGTGAAAATCCATTAGATTGCGACATGCATTTGTAAAATGTGTGGTGAATTTGGGGTCACCTAAAAATATATATATATAAAACTATTGGCGAATATAGGTCATCCATTTGGGGCCGCTTTGAAATTATAGGAGAATGTTTAAAATATATCATGCCCAAAAATTATATACCATTGGCGATAATGGGAAAGAAATGGACAAAAATAGATAAAATGATGGGCGATAGGCTAGGGCATTGGCCCAAGTTTTAATAAATACAGGGCGATATGGTCAATCCCAGACGACCCATATATAGACCAAATCGAGACTCGCCGATATGCGACATTCTCCAAATGGTGAATAATCGCCACTAAAGTTTTCACTGAATAGGGATAACTTCAAGTCTATTATGTTACACCATTTTGTGCTAGTTAGGAGCACCATGTGCCTCATCCAACATTACACGTGTTCAGTATTCCTGATCCACATTTAAATTTGGTCCTTTTATTGACATAATCTATCAATTTCTTATTTGTATTCATTACATTGACAATCAAGAAATTAAATTTTTAATGCTAGTTTAATACATTTAAAATGCCCACCAATCACCAAATGTGCTATTTTATGAAAGTTGTTTGAACTTCTACCATGGCAAAAATAATTCTACAACTATTTATTTAAAGCATTTACATTCTTTCAATCTTTACCATTGGTATACTCAATCTTGAATTCATACTCACTCAAAAACATGATTAGTCAATGTCGAAGTGCATTTATATTGAGTTGGACATGAAAATGCCTTAATAGTCTAATTGGTTTGTGTTCAACTCAAAAAGTTTCCCTTGGTAGCTAACTCAAGGTTGTGTTAAGAAATAACACTTTGACAACTTTTCTTACAATGACTCCAAATTTATAGCTTTTGATGATGCAAACTCTCTTCTTCATCCCATGAATAGATGAATAAGATATTGAGAAAAACCAGACCAAGCCTGTCCAAAGTTTTTGATAGAAAAAGTAGCAAGAGGGTACTGGCCCATGGAACAAGGAAGACTAAGAGCACATTAACAACACTAGCTTCACAACAAATAATTAGTTGAGTAACAATGTCTAGTCTGCCTCTATTAGAAACAAACTTGTAGATCCTTAACAAAAAAGGCGATACAGGGTTATAGTTTAACCAAAAAGTCTTGAACATAATAACAATAAACTAGCTCGCAGGGCTAAACCAAAGTCTTAACTTCTTAACCAGATAACAGAAAAACACAAAACAAGACCTGGGACCCCAGGGCCCAGAACAAGATAACATCACCATGGCACTAGCAACAGTTACGTCCTCTCACCCAGCCACTTGGACAACAAGGTGGCGGCCCATTCTTCCCGCAGAAATAGGAAGCGGTCTATGTTGTCCTCATCAGCTTCCAACTTACCACCAGCAATCTTTTCCTTCACATTACAATGTTATCCATGACTATAATTTTCATTAACTTCATAAAGTTTGTAGGCATAATTAAGTGTAATTGTATGCAAAACAAAAACAATAACCCATAATGGCATTAGTATATTTTTAAACATTTTCCAAAATATTTTTCCATAATCTACAACTGATAGTATTTGGACCTCAAATCTATCCTAAAATGCACCATTAATATATTCATTACCTTGCATAAGATGCTAGTTCCTGACTATTGTAAAGCATTAGCATACACAAGTCCTAAAAATGCAAGGTACAATCCTTTTTTTACAACTGCACCTTAAGATTGAATAGTTTGAGTCATCATTCAAGATGGTTCTCCAAATGTATGGTCCTCAAAGGTGGAATCTTCTCATCCTCTACTTCCCTTATTTGCATTGCATATAAATTTCTCTCTTACTTAGCTGTCTGAAATATATCTCAAACTGATTACTCATTGCACTCTTTAAACCAAAGACTTGGTGGCCTTCAACGTCAATACTCTCCACACTCTTTGCAGAACAATCAACCTGTGCCTTGTGCTGGCTTAGGTAATTGGTTGGTGGAACCAGACAGAAGTTTTGCTCAGGTGATGATCTCTAATGCTATAGGATTATTAGCATCTCCCAAATGGTTGTCCTTGACATCAATTTCATTTTTCAAAAAACTGATAGACCTAACACACAATTCCATTTGCATTGAATAACCATGCAGTTCAAAACACTTGAAAGATGGCAATCAATCAAACCTTGCCCCCATCTTAACTATATATTATTATAATTTGCTAGTTTAATTTCTTAGATCTATAGACAAGTAGATACATCAATGCTAGCCAAATTTTGAAAGCACCCCATAAGGCTACTCTTAAATGAATATAAGTGGATCTGTTGATGTAGGATCCAAATAATTGGCAAATGATCTGTATCTTCACCAAGTATATCCTACTTCAACATTATATTAAATTAAAATACAACCAATACATTTGGCTGGCGTTGGTGCCTTTTTTATTCATTAGCATTCCATTATGCTGGCATCTGAGCATCTATTTTTATTCATTTGATGAATAATGCTGAAGCCTGATACTCTTTTTTCAGATGACAAAATTATTAAAAACAAAATTATCTTTAAAAATAGCGACTGGAAATACTGTTTACACCATGGCTAACATCGAGAAATAGAGTAGTGCAAAGATGATCCTACAAAATCTAACAGTGTAATCGTCGTCAATGGTACAATTTCCCCTCAAGAGGGCCCATCAGGCATGACGTCCAAACTCTTGGTAGAGGTGAGGCTGCTAACAAATCAACTGGGACCTTCTACCCCATAACCAGCTTCAAGATTGAGATTTGACGCATGTAATGCCTAATAGACTATCTGTACGGAGTTACCTAGGGGAACAAATTATGTGAATCTACACACCATTCCAATTTAGAGATATGATCCGAAAAAGGGTTTAACTTCATTATCTTCTTTAAATCATGTAACCAATTCAGTTACACTCAGATGCTTTATTTCCTCCTTGTAAATTCATCTACTTACCAAATGCTTTTATTTGCTCTCCTAGCAGCTAAAATTTGTAAAGAAGAAAATGTGTCATACGCTTATCGATAACTTGAAAAGATTGAATAGGACTTTATACAAAGCATGATGCTGTATATACTTCTATTTGTTTTAAAGAACAATACAATCCAGAAAATCCAATAAGGATTTCAATCAAAACTTGATACTTGTAGCATCAGTGAACCGGTCTCTTTATTCTAGAACCAACCTTGCTAATGAAACCCCATTTACAAGACCCAGTTGACAACTAGTAGGAAGTAGACAAATTGGTTGCACACTTTTAATGCCATGGACATACTTTAGTAGCACTGTTAAGTTAGCCAACCTTCCTATCTAATCAATGGATTATTAGCTACATTGTTGTTAAAGGCCATATACTACACCAGAAAAGGTAAACCATTTCCCTGATTAGTTTGGTAAAATAATAACCCCTCCATGTAACAAGAAACAAATTACATTCTTTATAATACAAGGCTTCCTTACATGTATATTATGAATCTCAAGTTTGCATGATTTGATTACCTGGGATGATGAAGAAATGTAAATGAATAACCATGACCTGAATATGATGTAAATTAAACTTTTCAATAAATTGCAAATATGTTATCTGGGATTTTACTCTAGCAAATCATTGATATTCATCGAACACTGATGCCAAGCACCAATTATGTACTTTGCGTAAGCATGCTACCAAACAACTTGTAGGACACTGCATGAATTCAATTTGTCAGCATGTTCTGCGTATGAAAATAAGATTGTGAAATAAAAACTCCAAGGTCACTAATATATTGTTTTTACAATCTAGCCACTCATCCAAACAACTTTTTAAAGAAAGCTAAGAACATTATTGCCCAAATTAACCATACACACCTTTCCTCCTTTGCAATGAATTAGCACAGGATGGTTTCTTAAATCTGAATCAAAATAGACTAAATTCAATAACACACACAAAGCATAAAATTTTCTCGATAATAATATAATAGCAAACCACTTGTAACTATATTAATTTACACTGAGTAAAATCTTCAATGCTTCACATATGACATCCTCAAAAATACCCATTGTAGAGCCCTTTTAAGCATAACATTGATTGAAGATTGTGAAAATATTATCATGGTCTACCTTAAGTGAAGAAAATTGTTTAAGAACACAGGTGAAAAAGTAACAATAAAATTAGGCCAGGACCACAAACTAGAAACCAAATGTCAAAAAAGGCATTAATTCCCACAATGGTAATGCAATCTTTCCAGAATTTATAACCAAAAAAATTACAGAGAAACTTATCAAAAGTTCTTTTATTAAATCAGAGCAAAATATTATAGAAGGTTTTGTTTTGGAGAACAAGAGTATCATACAAGACACCCAATAACAACTGTAGCAAACCTACAGAGCCTTGATAGGAAAGAAAAATTCCTTCGACATAGTTCTTTTATAGATAAATATGAATGTCATGCCCATAGATGTGATATTTTGAAGGGGAAAATAGAAAATCTTTGCATTCCAGACTTGAAAAGAACACTGGGGAAAGGAAGAGTAAACCAGCATAAAGGTCCATATTGAAAAACATAAGTATTATACAAGACACATTAACAATTGCAGAAAACCTAGAGAGCCTTGATAGGAAAAAAAATTCCTTCGACATTTTCCTTCATAGATAAATATGAATGTCATGCCCAGAGATGTGATGTTTCGAAGGGGGAAATACAGAAGCTTTGCATTCCAGACTTGAAAAGAACACTAGGAAAGGAAGAATAAACTAGAATAAAAGTCGATATTTATTATTGTTTTGCAAGCAAAAAAACCTTCAAGAATGGAAGGTTGCAAAGAAAAGTCAACCACAGTAAGTTACACCTGGTTAGAAAAGTTACTCCAGTTGGACTATTTAAATGTGCATTCAAAGCCCACCAAAGTTGAGAATATCAACTTAACAAACGCCATGACCATGAAACTGTTGCCCATCCATTGAGAAACCTCTTCTTTTTTGGGGGATTTTCCTAACTTTCAATTTTTTTGGATTTTTAACATAAAAGAGATCTCTCATAGCTCAGATGTAACTTTTGAAAGCTCATGCTTGTTGATATCTCTATAAATAAATCCAAACAAACCCTCTTAATGCCAATAAAGTTGATGTGGTGCAACAATGGAGGTTGGTTCTTGAAATAACTCCTCCACTTGATAATTCTACTCTTGATGATTCTTCTTTTTCTTAATGGATTGATACAATCAAACGTTCATGAATAAATTCATTCATGCCCTCCTAGCATTAAATCTGTTGATGTGAGTTTTGTGACCACTCCAACATGCAAAATAAAATATCTAGTATTCTATCCTCTTTATGTGGCGATTGTGTGACCAAATAAGGCAACCCCAAAATTTACATTGTGAACTAATGACTTTGTATTGGACAATAAATGTAGTGGAAAAAGGGAAAACTCTGAATTGAAAACTTGATCAAATATTGAAGAGGCCGACAAAGACTATCAAAAGTGTTCATGATTACCCACATTACACATGTATATAGAGAGGCAAATAGGGTTGCGGATTACATAGTCAATATTGGGATAGCTAAAGATGGTAGAGAAGATGTAGTGTGTTAAGGAATGATGAAGTCTATCGTATGGTGGAGGATATCTCTTTGTACGGCTAGACCAATCTCACCGTACGGTTAAGAGAGGTGCACGGTGAAGAGTGTATGCATACGGTGAAGGTGATTCTACATTGGCATCCTGATGGTGGCAAAAGTTCCAAAGGGAGAAGTTACCTAATGGAGGTAAACGTGCTGAAGGGAGAAGTTACTCGATGGAGGAAAAGTGCCAAAGGGAGAAGTTACCTGATGGAGGTAAATGTGTCAAAGGGAGAAGTTACCGGATGGAGGCAAAGGTGCCAAAGGGAGAAGTTACCTAACAAAGGAAAATGTGCAGAAGGGAGACCAGATGGAGGAAAAAGTACTGAAGGGAGAAATCACCATACGACCAGTTGTATTGGTGATTGTGTGTGACAGACGGTCGGCAAACCATTTTGCTGATAACTATTTTTGTATTGAATTGTGAAACGAATTGTAGTATGTGCATAAATGGCTACAAGATTTGTGAAGAATGTATGGTTGAATATCAGGTTGATTGTAACACAATCTGAGCCTGTGAGCCTGTACGAAAAACCAGAGATTTTGTATGTAAATTGTTTACTGTAATACAAAGGTGCTCGGGGGTTTTTCAGTGGTGGGTTTTTTCCCGTAAGGGTTTCCCACGTAAATCTTTGTCTCATGTGTTTTATCTTGTGTGTCCCTTTATTTTATCTTTTCTTGTTTTTCCTATGCATCTCAGTAGATTTGATCAATTTCCCCTGTAAATTGGCATTTGGATGGTGTTTCCATGAGTAGCTTTCCTAACAAGTGGTATCAGAGCCAAACCCATTACCATTATTCTGTTGGATAGGGTTGGTTGTTTGGGTAGGGTTGGTCGTTGGTGTCAATTTTGTTCTAGTGCGAGTTAGTGAAGTGTTGATCTTGCAATCGAGATGGCAGTTACATTAGGGAGAATAGAAATTGAAAAGTATAATGGCACAAACTTTGAGTTGTGGAAACTTAAAGTTGAAGATATGTTGGTAGACCAAGATCTATGGACTACTATGTCTGGGAACAAGCCTTCAAGCATGAAGCAGGAAGATTGGGATCTAGCAGATCGAAAGGCGAGAGGAATGATATAATTGATATTGGTAGATATTGTTCTGTTAAATGTCTATGAGGAGAAAATTGCACATTCTTTGTGGAAGAAATTGGGAGATATTTATCAGGAAAAATCCTTGGTAAATAAGCTCTTCCTAAGAAATAAATTGTACTCTCTAAAGATGGACAAAGGAATTGCTATGGCAGGTCATTTAAATGCGTTCAATATGGTGATTACAAAACTAACATCTGTTGGTGTGTCCATAAGTAAAGAGGACCATTGCATGTTGTTGTTGAGTTCTTTGCCTGATTCATGGGACCATCTTGTGATGGCTATTGGAAGTACTACTACCTAGTTAAAAATGGACGAGGTAGTTGTTGCACTCTTGTTAGAGGAGATGCGGAGGAGGTCTTTGGAGGTGGCCAAGGAGGCTCTTGCTGTTTGAGACCAATCAAAGGACAATGACAAGAAGAATTTCAAAGTGAAGTGCTGGAATTATGAATAGACTAGTCATATCTAAAAGGATTGCAAAGAGAAGAAGAAGAAGAAGAAGAAAGTGGAGAGTTCTTCTCATTCTGAGTCTTCTGATAATGACGGTGAAGATGCTAGCAGTGCTGCTTTGGCTAATCAGTCATCTAATGATGACTGGTTCGATTAATTTGGTCTTCATGTGGAAGATGTTTTTCACGATGCCATGTGTGACTCGACACTACGGTTTAGTGGGATTTGTTGGTAGTGACGTAGTGAATGATCTTCATTAGTATTGCAAATATTGAAGGCATGAGATTCTGATGTTGTAGAATTTTCACATTTGTTGAAGTACTGTTTGGAGATGTTTATCTCCATGTGACTGAAGATGTTGATATCTTGAGGGCTCAATGGAGTCTTTGATAAAGGTGTTGTTTATGGTATGTTCATATGGAGCATGTTATCTCTTTGGTTGAGATGTTTTAGATCATGTTGTCATGTTTATGTTCCTGAGGCCATGGTTGGAATTTTGACATTGATCTTGGTTTTTTGTCCATGTATTGAGTACATTGGTCATTTGCTTGCACTTCATGAAATTATTGTTTTGCAATTGGAGTTGGCATGGATTGATTAGTTAAAGGTGGTCATGGATACTAAGAGATGGTGGTGATGAGATTTTCTCTTGTGATTAGAGATGTGTTTGTTGAAATAGTTGATGGTTTCAGTGGGAAGTATGACAAGCATTTAGAGGTGTATGTAGAAGAACATGGTACATGGTTGATGTATTGTTGATTTTCTTGATGCTACAAGTTTGTTGTTGCACTTCTATTTGATGTTTTTGAATGGATTCATATCATATTAATATTACATGTGCAGTGGGAGCTTCTTGGTGTGTATGTGATAGGTATTGCACTTGAGGCTTGAGACTACAGGTAACAAGTTGAATATGGTGATGTTTTGGAATCCATGTTGGTATACCTTAGAGGTATGTATAGTTGGATGTGCTAGCACTTACTGTGGGTACTATTTCAGCTATGATTGTGACAAATCTTGATACATTCGATAATCTTTTGGATCGAGGGTTTTGTGCTTTGGGAGATAGAGTTATGGTTCTCTGTGAGACAAATTGTATTGTTTTCTAATGGATAGATTCTATGTGTGTCTAGTGGTAGTGGCATGGTAGAAGGTGAGAACATCCATGAATGAGATGAGACTATTCTGTAAGTATCTCAATGGTGCTCACGGTAGATTTTCCTTCTTGATGATTTTTTGTTCGAGTGGTATATCAACATTCATGGGCTTTAGAGTCCTTGATTCTCTGTAATCTCTATTTTCACCAATCCATGGTTATGACTCCATACTTCATCAAGTGGGAGATTGTTAAGGAATGACGAAGTCTACCATACAGTTGAGGCAATCTCTCGGTATGGCCAGACCAATCTCACCGTACAGTGAAGAGAGGTGCACGGTGAAGAGTGTATGCGTACAGTGAAGGTGATTCTACATTGGCATCCTGACGGAGGAAAAATTCCTGAAGGGAGAAGTTACCTGATGGAGGTAAACGTGTTGAAGGGAGAAGTTACCCGATAGAGGTAAATGTGCAGAAGGGAGAAGTTACCTGACGGAGGAAAATGTGTCAAAGGGAGAAGTTACCTAAAGGAGGCAAATGTGTCGAAGGGAGACTAGACGGAGGAAAAAGTGTCGAAGGTAGAAATCATCATATGGCCAATTGTATGGGTGATTGTGTGTGACAGACGGTTGGCAAACCATTTTGCCGATGTATCATCTTAAAATGGAAGCACTTCCATGATAAGAGCATTTAGCTCTCTGAGTAGGTGTTTTGGGATCATTTCAAGCACCCTGAATGGGTCCCTAGCTTTGATCTAGCTTTTTCCCCATTTTCCACTTCTTTTTTGCACTTGATTCCTTCATTCTAGGTGAAATTAGGGCTAGGATCTCGAGGATTCTCCTTAATTTCCCCTTTTTATAGCTCTATTTCCTAGGTAGGACTTACAAATAGGTCCTCTTGGACTTCATCATGTTCATCATAAGATTTTGTGCCTCTCCCTAGCACTCTACCCTATTCTGACATCATTTCTAGGTCTCTGGGCACCCCTGGGACCTCTTGTTTCTCACTCTGACCAAGACCTTGAAATCTGTGACCTTAAGGTCAAAGTTGACCTAAAGGGGTCAATGAAAACCTAAAGGTTTCAAATTAGACCTTGATCCTAACCTAGGTCAAGGTCGATCTCATCCTTGACCCTGGGTTCAAGTTTCAAGTTCCCGTGATCTCCGGTTGTTGGGTTTCAGAAATAATTGTTTTCCCGCTTCAGGGTCGGCTGTTTTGGTGTCCGAAATGGTAAAATCTTAAATTATATTTAATTTAGGTCCATTCCTAAAGGGTTGAGGCCTAATTTAAATTTAATTCCCCAAGGTAGCCCCTCTAGAGGATTGTGCCCTAGATCACTATAAAAGGAAGCCTTCCTCTCTCATTTTCTCCATCAAGTTTTCATGCTCAAGCACTCTCAAGCAAGGAGATCAAGAAAGCATTTCATCAAGAAAGATCAAGAAAGCATCTATTCAAGAATTCAAGTCCTCTTCTCCATCCAATTTCTCCATTGAAGATCAATGATTCAAGCATTCAAGCCATTGAAGGGATTTGGTTCAAGCATGCAAGATTCATCATTCAAACCCTAGATCTAGCCATCATGGTGGTGTGATCTTCCTTCAAGATCCTTCAATTCATCCTCAAGATCCATTCATCCTTCCCTCAAAGTGGATTCCAAACATACAAACATGGAGGTTTAGATTGACATTTATATCCAAGCTTTCATATTAACATACTTGATTACATTTCAAATATAATTGCATATCTATTGAATGTCATAGCTTCACTGTTACATCTACTTCTACTACTTGCTAGCATTCTCCATTTCAACTTCAATATTAAGGTTGATTCCAAACTGAGGTTTGACCAAGGTAAACCCCCCAAACAAACAAAAAAAACCATTTTTATTACAGGTACAGGTGTGGAACTACGAATCTAAGCTTAGATTTGGATACCCTTTTCGGTGAACTTCCAAGATCTGCGAACAGAGTCAAAATTGGCCTTCAGAATAAAAATGTAGCCTTTGACCTTTTATGAGGGTCAAAGGCGACCTCACTTAGAATTGGAAAAAATTTCCGGGTTTTGTAGATCTCGTAGTTTCAGTTCAATTTGGCAAAAATCAATAGTTTCGTAGGCTGTTTGACAAGGTTTTCAGCAGGTTCTTATCTAGAGGTAAGTACTTTTATTTCTTCATTTCAACACTAGTCATGTACATTTACTTTCCATATCAATACAATTCAAATGTAAGTGTAAAATATTGGTTTTGGGGTCTCTTTTATGTGTAAACCATTATTCTAGGACCCCATCCATATTTTATCCTTTACATTTTGGTGAACCCGCGATACACAACTCTTTCTTTTTGGTGTTAGATCATTTGTTTTCTTGCCTTAAGATTAGATTTCTTTTATACTCTTGCATTTATATTTCAAAAATCCAAAAAAATTGCAAAATTTCTTTAAAAATACAAAAACATTTACATTTTCATGCTTTTAGTATTCAACATGTATGATTTTTGTTTTCAATAATTTGATGAAGCTTTTATTGCAAAAGAGGATAGATATCTTAATGAGGTACATGGCAGTGAGGATGAAAATTGTTCGAATGAGATCTCCATTGATCCTATTCCTATTTCATCTTCCTCTAAAACCTCTTCAATTGACCTTTACAAAGATAAGTTAGGGATTGATCTTAATTCTTCTCCTAATATATGTCTTTTCTATGAGCCTATTTTACAATACAATTTACCTTCTTTCCCCTTTAGGGATCAAGCTTTAATGACTTATGAAACTCCTACAATGTGCTTTATGGATAGGGATGATAGTCCTCCTATTTGGGATGAACCTTTGGATTTGGATATTGATTACTCTCTTCCTCATGAAACCATTATGGATAATACTCCCATTTGGGATGAACCTTTGGATTTGGATGTTGATTACTCTCTTCCTCATGAAACCATTATGGATAATCCTCCTATTTGGGATGAAACTTTGGATTTGGATGTTGATTACTCTCTTCCTCATGAAGCCATTGTGGATAATTCTACTTTTTGGGATGAACCCTTGGATAAATACATTGATTTATCCCCTCCTTGTGAAGAATGTTTGATAGAAAAGGATGACATATTCTCTAAAATGCACTCCCCTTATCCAAAAGAAGATGACATTATAAATCCTTCACCTCAATTTAGGATTCCTTCTAGTGATAAGGCATTAGCAGAGAAAGATATAAATTCCCTTAATTCTCTTCCTCTTAGTGGTGATCTTATGGGAAAACAACATTCTTACCATAACATTACTTATATCTATTCAAACCCTTTTCCAGCTATGGCTCCAAGTGTTCCTTCGGTTGTGTCTTCCATTCATATCACTTCCTACACTTTTCCTAGTATTCCTAAACTTCCTAATCCTAATTATATCCTTCCTAATCTAGTTTCTAATCTTCCTAATCCTAATCCTATCTTTCCTAATCCGGTTCCTAACATTCATATTCCTAATTCTCCATCTAATATTCCTAGTTCTTCCCACACTTATGTTGATGTTCAAACTATGGTTCATGATGTAGATGTGCAAAGATTCATCAAAGTACCTTCTCCTTATTATTTGATTCATAAAGATAAAAGAAAAGAAATTTTTCCTTTGAGATTTCTTCATAATTTTACCCCTCATTCGTATATAATATAGATCTTTTATCCTTTACACTAGGGGGCAAGAGGTATATTTCTTCCTATCTTCTAGAATCCATTATATTCCTACTTTGAGCTTAATTGGTTATGTTTTCATGGTGTGTATTATGATAGCTTTTCATCCATTTCTCTCTTCTATTATTAAAGATATCTTTTCTAGGACATGTTTTTTGCAAAGGTATCCCTTGCCTTTCATCCTGAGGGGCAAGGTTCTCCCTTCTTTCTCTTTTTCTAGGGAACTGCTTTCCTTAGCCTAGTGGTATTTGTTTATATTGCAATATTACTTCATCATATTGACAAATGTTTTGATTATGGATAATCTTTTTATGAGAGGTTGTTGTCCTAGGTCATCACCTCTTCTCTATGTTGCAAATTATGTTCGTTATAAACTTTTATCCTTGCTTTGGTGTTAGAGTTGTTTCCCTCATTCCAAAGATTCCTCTTCCTCTCCTTTTTAGGGGGCTTGATGATTTAATCTTTGTTCCCGCCTTTGAAAGATGATATTTTATCTAAAGCACTCCTCTTTGGTGGGGGTCTCATTGATAAGATCTCTTTCTTTGAGGATCCTTTTCCATGAGTGACATATCATTTTCACAATTATCTATTCTCTTGGATGTTGGGATCAATATCCCTCGATAAGAATACGGTATACATTGTTGTTAAATACAATATCTCCTTGCATTGTGAAGTAGATATCCTCTTCCATCTTTGTTCCTACACTTGGGGAGCAAGGATGCCATTTCCTTCTTTTCTGTCTTTTCAGGATTCACCTCTTTCCTTAGTTAAGTAGTATCTATCTATTATCTAATATCCAATCATACATGAAAATTTTGGTTTTCATTGAGGATTTATGTCCTTGATAACAACCTCTTTTGTTGTTTGACAATTGGTTTCCATGGTTGATATATCTCTCACCTTGGAAATTGAATAGTGTGCTATCCCTCACAAGGGTTACTTTTTTCACTTCTTGCATGATATCTCTTTGCATTCATCCCTTCCATGGCCTCATAGGAGTTTTGACCTTCTTGGCTTGGACTGGGCATTGTTTGTGGATATTGTCTTGATGTTGAAGAAGGCTTTATCCGTGTTCTTTATTTTCCTTAACATGTCAAAATAGTATGGTTTTTCCATATTAACGAGGGGAGCATATATAGGGTCTCCCTTGTACTATAGTTATTTATTTATTTATATGCTAAATCTTAGAAGGTAATGCACATAAGTTGCTAAATCCTGAAGAGACATGCATTTTCAATTTCAAACATGCTAAATCTTGTAAGGTAACACACATAAGTTGCTAAATCTTGAAAAGACATGCAATTAGATGCTAAATCTTCCTAAGGTAATGCACATAAGTTGCTAAATCCTAAGGAGACACACATATTTTTCAAATTTTTCAATATGCTAAATCCTGGAAGGTAACGCACATAAGTTGTTAAATCTTGAAAAGACATGCATCTATATACTAAATCTTTCGAGGGTAATGCACATAAGCTGCTAAATCTTGAGGAGACATGCATTTTATATTCATAGTGATACAAGAAGGTGGATCTATGAGTATTCCAGAAGCTGTTAGAAGATGCATTACAATTGCAAGCATAGTTTATGGGTGAACCTATTGGGCTCTCCCTCTAGGGTGATTCATGGTAAGGTGGGCATCTTAATAGGAGAGGTAATCACTCTTTTCCCTTTCTCTCTTTTGATTTCATGCTAGTAGGACTGGATCATGAAGCTATGTTATTTATAGTGTTGCTCTTGTCTTTCTTATGTAGTCATTTATTCTTTTATGATAGCTTTCCAAGTATGATATTAGTATGAGAAATATTTCTTAAGCGAGGTTTCTTATGCTAATTGATTTGGGTTATTTAGTACTAACCCCTGTTCTTTTGGTTTTCTCTTTTTGCACCCTTGTACATGTATGTTAAGTTAGAATCCTTAGCCTGGGGGCTTGAGTCCTTAGCTAAGTGTTATTTTATCTTTTTCTGAATCCACTTGGATCTGGGCTCTTTCTTCTCCTTTACCAAGAGTTTGCATCGAGTCCATACTCTTGCTAAAGTGGGGGCTTAATGTATCATCTTAAAATGGAAGCACTTCCATAATAAGAGTGTTTATCCCTCCAAGTAGGTGATTTGGGATAATTTCAAGCACCCTGAATAGGTCTTTGGATTTGATCTAGCTTTTTCCCCATTTTCCACTTCTTTTCTGCACTTGATTCCTTCATTCTAGGTGAAATTAGGGCTAGGATCCCGAGGATTCTCCTTAATTTCCCTCTTTTATGGCTCTATTTTTTAGGTAGAACTTACAAATAGGTCCTCCTAGACTTCATCATGTTCATCATAGGATTTTTTTCCTCTCCCTGACACTCTACCCTATTCTAACATTATTTCTAGGTTTCCGGGCACCCCCGGGACCTCCTATTTCTCACTCTGACTTAGACCCTAGAATCTGTGACCTTAAGGTCAAAGTCAACCTAAAGGGGTCAATGACGACCTAGAGGGGTCAAAGTTGACCTCAATCCTAACCTAGGTTGGGGTTGAGCTCATCCTTGACCTTGGGTTCAAGTTTCAAGTTCTCGTGATCTCTGGTTGTCGAGTTTCAGAAATAATTGTTTTCCCACCTCCAGGTTGGCTGTTTTGGTCTCCAAAATGGTAAACTCATAAATTATATTTAATTTAAGTCCATTGCTAAAGGGTTGAGGCCTAATTGTAATTTAATTCCCCAAGGTGGCCCCTCTAGAGGATTGTGCCCTAGATCACTATAAAAGGAAGCCTTCCTCTCTCGTTTTCTCCATGAAGTTTTCATGCTCAAGCACTCTCAAGCAAGGAGATCAAGGAAGCATTTCATTAAGAAAGATCAAGAAAAGATCCATTCAAGCAAGCATCCATTCAATAATTCAAGTCCTCTTCTCCATCCAAGTTCTCCATTGAAGATCAAGGATTCAAGAATTCAAGCCATTGAAGGGATTTGGTTCAAGCATGCAAGATTCATCATTCAAACCCTAGATCTAGCCATCATGGTTGTGTGATCTTCCTTCAAGATCCTTCAATTCATCTTCAAGATCCATTCATCCTTCCCTCAAAGTGGATTCCAAGCATACAAACATGGAGGTTTAGATTTTTATTTATGTCCAAGCTTTCATATAAACATACTTGATTACATTTCAAATTCAATTGCATATCTATTGAATGGCATAGCTTCATTGTTAGATCTACTTCTACTACTTGCTAGCATTCTCCATTTCAATTTCAATATTAAGGTTGATTCCAAACCAGGGTTTGACCAAGGCAAACCCCTCAAACAAATAAACAAAACCATTTTTCTTGCAGGTACAGGTGTTGAATTGTGAATTTAAGCTTAGATTCGGATACCCTTTTTGGCGAACTTTCGAGATCTGTGAACAGAGTCAAAATCGGCCTTTAGAATAAAAATGTAGCCTTTGACCTTTTAAGAGGGTCAGCGATGACCTCCTTTATAATTGGAAAAGATTTCTAGGTTTTTTAGATCTCATAGTTTCAGATGAGGATCACAAAAACCAATAGTTTCTAAGGCTATTTAACAGGGTTTTTAGTAGGTTCTTTTTTGCAGGTAAGTACTTTTATTTCTTCATTTCAACATTAGTCATCTACATTTACTTTCCATATCAATACAATTCAAATGTAAGTGTAAAATATTGGTTTTGGGGTCTCTTTTATGTGCAAACCATTGTTCTTGGACCCCATCCATATTTTATCCTTTATAGCCGATAACTATTTCTGTACCAAATTTTGAAACGATTTGTAGTATGTGCATAAATGGCTACAAGATTTGTGAAGAATGTATGGTTGAATATCAGGTTGATTGTAACACAATCTGAGCCTATGAGCTTGTATGAAAAACCAAAGATTTTTTTATGTAAATTGTTTACTATAATACAAAGGTGCTCGAGGGTTTTTCAGTGGTGGGTTTTTTCCCATAAGGGTTTCCCACGCAAATCTCTGTCTCATGTGTGTTATCTTATGTGTGCCTTTCTTTTCTCTATTCTTATTTTTCCTATGCATCTCAGTAGATTTGATCAATTTCCCCTATAAATTGGCATTTGGAAGGCGTTTCTGTGAGTAGCTTTCCTAACATAGTGGACAGTCCTAATGAATGGCCCAAATTGGTAAAGATCATAAAGACCAATAAAGAAGTACTTACAAATAGAGAACATGAAGGCATTGGTTCGAGTGAGGTTGATCTAAGTACAATTTGGGGGCTGAGGTATTGGGCCATTCATAATAAGACTGTAGTACATGATCAATGGTCATTTTCAAAACAAGTAACATGTGGTCCTTTTACTGTAGATAATGTCCATTCTAGTAATGCATGATAAGAGTTATCCAGATTGATTAGGATCTAGGCTGTTAATATTGTTTCTTATTTCCAAGGTGTATCCTGTGAGGCCCACCTTCGGCCCACATAGTGATCCTGTGTTATGCATATCAGCCTATCTTTTTTATTATGTTTCTTTCAGAGATACTTGGACTCTGTCGACTACTGTTATATTATGTTTGACTCGTTGGACTGTTCTTTTGATGATTCTTTATATGGGATCCATGATGTGTAGATTTGGTTTATGTTTTTATATGATGTTTTGTGAACCTAATGATCTTGATGATATTTAAATTACGTTATGGAATTTCATTTGAATTATGCAATCAAATCATGAATATTACATGCAATTGAAGTATGAGTTGAATTATGCAATTGAATGATTAATTTTCGCTATATCATATATGGTTATTTTAATGGTTTTCTTTCTTGAATTACTGATGCTGCATTTAGGTATTGCAGGTGGAAGGACCATGGAAACACATTCGGGGAAATCACATTGAACGTAGGGTAACCAGTTAAACCAAGGCCCCATCTATTAAGAGACCTGAGGCCTTATTGTTAAGTATTTATATTCGTAACAGTAATTTGAATGATTGTGTGTTTTAATGTTGTGACATTGGACGTACCTTTCGTGAAATGTTATTTTGTAAAGTGTCGCTTGACACTAATGTTAAATGTTATCAAGGTACGTCGTGTGTTGTGTGAGAGAACTTGCTAGGAGTTTTAGGGAAATCTTAGCACACCTTTTTGCCATAGGAACCATAATGCAGTTCCCATTCCCCATTTCCAATCTTATTCCTCGACATGAGTTTAGAGGGTTAATAGTGGCCTTAGGAGATAGTTTTATGCTAAATTTGTTAACCCATTCAATGTACCCATGGGTTAGGGGTATTTTCACCTTTTTAGAAGCCTAAAATTGACTTTATGACCCTTTTAAAATTTCATATTCTATCTTGAGCGAAAATTGCAACTTGCTTGATTGAACCTTATTTATGAGGTTAGGTGAAGAAGCCCTATTTAGAGGAAATTTTGGCTAAGGATGATTCATTCACCCATTCTCTATTTTTAGAGAGTTTCCATAAAGTTAGAGGAGAAAGCTTGAAGCTTGGATTAGGGCTCAACAAAAAAATTCTTCCATAGCTTTGGACTTGAGTTAGGAAATCATGTGCTCTCTTTGTTTTTATGAGATGTTTGTAATTGTGATCATGTTCTTGGCTTCCCATGGTTGGTCATGGTGGTAGCTTGCTTTGTTTTGTGTTGTGTTTTAGCTCCCCATGGTTGGTCATGGTGAGAGCAAGCTTGCAAATGTGATTTTCATGTAATTGGATTTTGGGTTGTTTACTCTTAGATTCTCTCACCCTTGGGAGGGAAGAGAAATCAAGAGGGGGTGTGGGAATGGAGGAAACTCCATGTGTAGAGTCTCCTCCATGTGTGGGGAAAGATGAACTTGGGTGAGTGATTTTCCCCAAGAAACCTTGCATATAGCCCTTGTGGCTATGGGGGGCATACGGAGGGAAAATTGGCCATGTGTGCCTTGTATGTATTTGAGAAATATGGGTCCATGTGTGGCCTTGTTTTATTATGAAATGGTTATCTCCATGGTTTTGTCTACCCACACCCTACAAAGGAAATTCATGGAAATTCCTTAGTTTTCTTCTTGAGGGAATTTGGGATTTTTACCAATGTTTATAATCTTGTTGTGTTTGTGTGTGTATGATTGTATCCTGTTCAATGTGTTCTCCCCAAGCTCGGGGGTGGTCTCATGAGAGACCTTGGATGGGAGGTGAGCTCCCATGGTCTTTTCCTTGTCTTGTTTTCATTTGTAGATATTGAAGTATGGATGCATGATGGTAAAGAAGTTAAAGATTTTTGCTTTGAAGTTTTGAATGAGGAATTCACTCCATGTTTTGAAGCATTCTTGTAAATTTTGAATGGTGTTTTCAATCTCCCTTGGGAGTACTTGTAAATTGTAAATTAGAAAGGAAAATGAGATAGATAAGCATGATGCTATAATGATCTCTCATTGTAAAGATTGATGTATTTAGTGAATATATGATACTCATGTAAAGGAAAGCAAACATCATTTTGAATATTGCAATGTTGTTTTGAAATCTAGGATGAAGTAAATTTCAATGGAAGTATAGATAATGAAAAGTTTATGTAATTCATGTTATGGATAGGATGAATACTTTCTTGTCACTTAAAAGACCTTAATCTCTCCCTACCATTGAAATTACTCTCTTTATCTTTGCAATGAGTTCTTCAAGTTGATAGAATTATATGTTGAATAGTTTTCAAATAGAACACTTATTTGAATGAAATAAGAAGATTGTAGTTTCCATTAGATGTTTCACATTGACTAAGAACAATGTAAATAAACTTTGAATATATGTTTTGAATCACTCCTTAATTCTATGATAATGTCATGAAACAACTATGAAACTATGAGCATTTTAGTTATTCAGAAGAGGCCTTATTTGATTACAATTAAACTATGTTAATCTTTGTATGAAACACTATCTAATTTCAATATCCTAAACTCTTCATTCCATTTTAGAAATCATTAAATTTTCATTGCTATGCTCTTATAAGTTTTCAAAAAAAAATTGAACTAGAAGTGCTTAAAAAAAATAGCACTTCCCAGAAATTTAAAGAGAGCAAAATGCTCTCTGGATTTTGTATGGGATAAAAATCCCATACAAAAATCCTTACCACAGTCATTTAATATTAATATTTATCATGCCACCTTTTTGCCAAGCAATTAAATAAACATAAATTCAAAAATATCATTCTTACCTTTTTGAAAGTCTTTTCCCCTAGGCGCAGGTGGTTGAATGCTAAGACTTTGTTATTATCCCAAACCTTTTTTGTGATGGGATGGTGTCCTTGGTGACACATCAGCAAGTTTATTGGGTTAGCTTTTTAAAACTTGTCTTCATAAACCACGCAGCCTTTGGAGGGAGATAAAAATCATGTTATAAATTTCCCTTTGTTTGAAACTTGCTAAGGGTAGGTGGGCACTCTAAACTTTGCTATTTAATGAAACCTTCTCCCAAAGCATCTCATCCTCCTTGATTTGCGCCCCCTTAGCCTTATGAGATATAGACTCCTCATGGCACGTGGGTGAGGAGAAATTAGAAAGAAGGGATGGGAGTTAATAAGGAAGATAGGGTAGTTGTTAGATGTAGGATATTTAGAGGATTAAAAGATTATTTAGTAGGATGTTTAGTAGATAAGTTTAATTAGTAGGTTGTTAAGATAGTTTAGAATATTAATTAAATATGTTATTTTGAGATAATGTGTTATTAATAACATTAGATGGACTTTTTTATGAAAAGCAATTTTATTATCAAAAAGGCTAGTTTAATAAAGTTAGTTTAGTGAGTAGTTAAGTTAGATATTTAGATAGTTAGTTTGCTAAGCTAGTTTAGGGGTTAATAAAGGTTGTTAGATAACATACGATATCATGTTTGTTTTGTAAATTTTGTGTTATGCAATGTAATTCTTTTATTAATTAAATTATGTTATTTTGTTATTATGCAAATAATGATTGTCATGGATAGATGTATGTTTGCATTGTTTTGTTATATTAATTTGTTAATGTTATTTAATCCAATGATGTAAATATTAGAACATGTTATGTTTTATAGGTTAATATATTATAATTTATTAATCAATTAATAATTATATTAATTAATTAATATTTTATAATTATTAATTAATAATACACTTATATAATATTTAAGAATAGGTTGACCTACATGGTACACCGTTAACATTAATCAACCATGTCCTCTTAGTCAACCTTTGAGATCTCTAGTTGATGAACGATAATTTTGATCGTCATGAAGATGGACATACTTAACCTTAATTAATTTTCCTCTAGCATCCTTTTTAGACAACATTGTCGAGGTTGTTCACCTGATTCATTGTAACCTCGTCGTTGAACTCACTAACCCGCATCTTGTGTGTAGAAAACTTATCACCTTTTAAAAAAAATTTGTTGGTTGTGTTTTGACCCAACTTTTGGGCATCACATATCCAAGTACTAATGGGCAAAAGATAGTATTTTACTATAATTGTTCCCCATTTTTTGGGGGGAGGGGGGGAGAAAGTGAACCGAAAAGTTCTATAAATTTTGCAAAAGATGAGTAATTTGCACTTAGAGAAAGTTTTTTTGTGTATGAGAAGAATGACGGGGAAAGAGAACTTTGTTGTTTTATCCAACTATGGGGAAGATAATGTCAACAATCAACTCTGCATGCTTTATAAGCTCAAGGATCAGGCATTGCATCCTGTAATTAAATAAGTCATTGGGCTAATTTCTACCATCCATTGCCACAACAGAGTGTTCTTGGAGAATTTTTTTACTACTATGGCAGATGCTATTGTGGTAGTTTACAAGGCATCCAAATGGACGAGGCTCTGTTATAGGAGAGATATAAACATGTTGTTAGTTTGGCCATTTCAAAGATGAATATAAATCCCAAATCAAGGTTTATTGTAGGTGTTTTTGATGTTGAGGCTGTGGAAAAGAAAAGAAGGTTGCTAAATTTTTGTTTATGTTCTGTGAGGGTTTGTATGATTTGGATACTACTCCATTTTCTAACTTTGTGGTGAATAATGGAGATCTCTTTTATGCCTTTCATCTAGAGAGGATCAATGTACACGTTGGCGGTTATCTCACCATAGTCAAATGGATCTATAATATGGTTTTTATGTAAGGGTTCTACCCCTCTGGTAGAAACTTATCTATAAAATAAATTAGTACATTAAATTATTTTTTTGCATAGATAAACATGAAACAGTTCTTTGAAATAAAATATATATAAAAACAATAGAATATTTCTAAAAAAGAGATGTTCCATTCATTCTTGAAACAATTTTAGTACATTCGATTTGTTTGCATACATACACATGCAACACTTCTATCAAACCATCATGATTAAAAATATATTAACATATAATTTATTTTTTAAAACTTCAATATTGTACTCCATTAAAAGTGTTAAATATGATTAAATTTCTTTCAAAATTGATTTATTTATGGATTTTCTATTTGCAGAATATGATTGTTACTATCACTATACTTTCTTGCAGATTATAATCAGAATATTGAGCTTTATAAATATGAAGTTGATGCCAAATCAATATTGAGAAATATTGATCATGAATTCACAAGTCTAAATTTTTCCTCAATGATATTCGATCTACAAGAGCAGAACATTTATTGATTTTGATGTCTTCAATAGTGGATCAGATCTACATTAAATATATCAAAAAGAGACACATTCCATGAGTGGACATGTCTCCATAAAGTGGAGGCATTTCCATTCATGAGATGTCTCATGAATTGTGCCTTTTCATCTTTACTAAACACCCGATCTCTAATTGGGGTTTGCTACTTAATACACATAAATGCTTACCAAGTTCGCTCTATATTTATCTTGCACAAATAAAAAAATATCCAATATGGAAATGATCACCGATAATGATGCTCGATTAGGATCCTAAATGAAACATGAAATGCCAATAATCTATAAGTAATAACCTCTAAATAAAGATCAAGAATATACTTGGAATATAGTAGATTTTGATCAGTTATATATGTGATCATCAATATATATATATATATATATATATATATATATATATATATATATATATATATATATATATATATATAAAATTAAATACATATGTGTGTATTCATATGTCAGTAAGTACTGACATATATATACACACATATTATCAAATCAATCATCATTTCTATATCTGACCGAAGCTACCATATTTCAACACTCCCTCTTAGCTAGGGAATATAAAACTAGCCAATTATATAGTGATATCACCTTACTCATGATATCAGAAGATATGGTATGCTTCTAAGGGTGTCAAGTCACTTGACATTTTGCATAACACATCTTCATTATGGTATGTTCACTGACATCAAGTCTCATGATGTCTACTAATAAATCATAGCCTATCCAAGGATCCACCATGATTATCTCATAAGGATCATATTGATCTTCAACTGATATCAAGTCTCATGATATCTATCAAAATGTCCAAGAGATATTATCATGACATATCCACGGATATCAAGTCACATGATATCTATCATGATAGTGAAACTAGTCATTGAAAAGTCATCACCTTACAATGTAAAATACAAGTGTTCATTATCAGAAATATCATCACCTTTCAATAATGCAAACAAGGGGGCCTGTAAAGTCATGGAGTCACACACATGACAACTACCAAGAACCATATCAGATAGTGGATCCACCATGGCTACTCCTAGAGGGTGGAACAAGGCTTTCAGTTTAAACTTCTCCCTTATAGAGAAGAATCCAACAATGTACATTTCAAGAAATCACTAATGCTAAGACTCCCTCTTAGAAAGGGCTTCATTCTCCTTAAATCCAAGACAATCTTAGAATACACAAACTTTACATTGGCAGGAGGCTTGGTGAGAATATAGGCCATCTATTCTTTAGTTATAGTATACCTTGTCTAAATACTAAAGAAACCATCTCTCCATGGTCTACTCCCTCTAAATCACTATGATCAAAATCCTCAAAGATCAATTTTGCAGATCCTATAGAAGCTTCCTCTATTCTGGAAGCATACATGACCTTAATCATGAAAATGTCTTGCTCTAAGAGACTCTCCTAATTTGCTACATGATCATTTACACCATGTTTAAAATTTTGATCACAACATTATTTGTAGGAGTAGTTTCTCATACACAACTGTACTTGTCTAATTCCATAGTAACATGAGTAAATGTAATAAACTATGAATTTATCCCTAGGATTTGTAACACAAAACATTCATGATAATGTGGCTTCCATCTGAATCTATAAGCACATGCATCAACCTCTTGACCTTCTTGTCCAAGGTTGCCTTGGATGAAATGTCAAACTTCTTTTGAATGTGATATCAAGCTTTTGACCTCTTCGTCCAAGTTTACCTATAATAGATTATCAAACTCCCTCTGAATCTTATTTCCATCTTCAATTTAGTTCCATAACTACAAGTATTGAGTTTTCTTTCCCTTACAAAATGTGAACTCTCTGAGCTCAAAAGCTCTAAAAATACAATATATACCAACTCAACTGCACGCAGGTAGGAGTCAAAAAACCTAACTAGGGTTACAAGATTTTACAATACAATAATCAAACCCTAAAGGTACATTGATTACCATCATCAAAACTCTGAGAACACCAGAAATTAGATCAAATCTTCCTTTTCATGTTGATCCTGTTGTACTGAACTCACCTATAGACACAACAACCTTGACTCATCTACCCACCTACAAATCCACTAAGCCATGAAGGCTCACAATTTGATCTTATTTCCCTGGGTAACAGTACCATTCAAAAGGTGGCACCAACTCTTTCTAGCACCTCCTATCATGGAAATGCGGCAAAGGACCTTGCAGATGCCAGCCAATAGTCACTTCTATCATCTTCACAACCACAAC
Source organism: Chamaecyparis obtusa (assembly GCA_027943335.1). Taxonomy (NCBI): domain Eukaryota; kingdom Viridiplantae; phylum Streptophyta; class Pinopsida; order Cupressales; family Cupressaceae; genus Chamaecyparis; species Chamaecyparis obtusa. The sequence continues at coordinate 156,584 of BSBK01009373.1, read as the reverse complement.
CATCCTGAGAATTTAATTCCTGAGCTACCTGACATTGTGCATGGCCGAAAGAGCAGAAAAAAGTGAAACCCTCGTAGAGATATTCAAATTCAAATTTTAACAGCTGGCGGGTTTGAAATTAAAACACAACCATCGATGGGAAACCCTTCTCGGTAGATGAACGGCTATGATGCACTTGAAAACAACCTGAAAACCCATCCTGAAAAGTCAAAGACCATGTCGGCATGTTTGGACCAATAAGAATCGATCAAGTCAGCAACACGCGGCACTGGTCCCACCTGACATTCATCTTTACTTCGGCCAATAAGAAGATGGGATATCACCCTGACCTGGCATTGGACCCACTGACAGGACTTGAACACTTGACCAATCTAACAACTGGCACATGATCTCATGTGTCAGAAAACCCCTTCACGAAGATATGCCAGCCGTCGATACTCATCCTTCTGACATCCCTACAGAGACTCTGACACGGCCCCACTGATAAACCCTAGTCATCGCTATGTGGACCAATAGAAGATGAGCACATCAGCAAATGAGGACCCACCCACAAGGCTCTGACAATAAAGTGAAATCAACAGTCAGTGCATAATCTCATGGCTCTGACACAACCCATGAGATCATGTGCCAGCCGTAGGATTAAAAGGAACATAGTATGTCAGGCCCGCTCTGACAAGGTTACACATCACAACTCTTCTGCCAATTAGGAGCTTCCACATAGGATGATGTGGCAATGGACCCACTAAAGCTTTGAAGCACTGCAGACTTGGAAGATCTAATGGTCAGTGTAAGATCACATGTGTCAGAAAAAGGCTATGCGAAGATACGCCAGCTGTTTATCTCCGTAGCTGGGACCCCCCGGTTATTAGAGACCACCAAATCATTAAGCAACCATGTGACCAAAGGAAATTTTAACCGCTCGCTGAGTTGCTAGCCGTTTAGCGGTGACCGTGAAACGTTGAGATATTACGCGAACAAGGCATTCGCTGATTCGCCGAAAAGGGAAGGTAACCGCCAAAGATCAAAAGGAATTAGTGACTAGCCAATAGGATAAAAGCACACATGGGTATTGGGGAGTTTTAAGTGAATGATAAAGTAACAAAAAATTAAAATAGGGCTTAGGGTTTTTGAGGGTTTGGCCTATAGCGGCTAGTTTTATGAATTTTTTAAGGACTTTTCACCTAGCCAAGGACCTAGAAATAGTTGCAGAGACCAGAGGGAAGTAGATAAAGCTATGAAATTTCTTGGAGTTCTCACAGGATTGAGGAGATGGAGGTCTGACATAAAAACCAGGGCCAAATTTGAATGGAACGAAAATTAGGGCAACAAGTACAATAACATTTTGAACTCCAATCATTAGTGCACACATTATTTGTAAAGCTTTCAGTCAACATTTTATAATTACTATTTTGAAGTAGTAATGGAAAAATTTAGGCACATATATTTTTATGATACATGTTCTAGCATATGTATCTTGCTATGGATTTTAAGTTTTATTGCATATGACAAATAGACTTTAATGATGAAAAATTAAGATTATTTGTTGATGTAAAAGTTAATATTCATTATAAATAAAAACTTTCCATGATTTAGTACAATAACATTTTTAACTCTAAACATTAGTGCACACATCATTCAATATTTTATCATTACTATTATGAAGTAGTAGTAAAGAAATTTTTAAAGAATATATAAGAACACTATATTCTGGAAATGCACAGGAAAGATGGTTTGTTCTAGAAATTAATAAATTCAAAATCCCCAAAATAGGGCAGACACAAGAGCTAGAGAAATATGCAAGAAACTTCTTGCTTCTATTCAAACTAGAAACATTTCTACAATAAGAAATAAACTTACAACTATTGGAGCTGCATACAAAATTACTTGAGCTTCTCAAAGAACTCTTACAAAATTATCTGAAGCAATCACTCCTTAACATAATAATCAATTACTTCTCTGATAAAAATAGATTATTACAAATATCTCTTGTTGCTGCATACAAAAGAGAAATTACATTCAAGTATATCTCTATGGAAGAATAAAGATATTCTTCCTTTTATAGAAAATTTGTTGTCCAAAGGAAGAAAGAAGAAGTCTGAAGAAGAAATCAAATTTTCCCCAAATTTGATTTGAACTTATCTTTCAAAGTCCACACAAAATATCAGAAACTTTATAAAAAATAAAGTCAAATAAAGAGGCTTCTAGACAACCGGATTTAATTATGAAAATCCAACACTCCCCCATTCTCTTGAGCCGACAAACAAGATCATGCTTGATCCAAACTAACAACAACAAGATTTCTCTTAGGTGCTCAAAACTTGCAATGCCCAATGGCTTGGTGAAAATGTCTGCTAGCTGCTGCTCTGACCTACAAAACTCTATTTTTATTTCACCATTCTCAATTAATTCTCTAATAAAATTATATATGATTTCAATGTGCTTGCTTCTTCCATGAAATATTGGATTCTTTGAAAATGCTATTGAGAAAATATTGTCACAAAATATTATAGTTCCATCCTTTTGTTCTTGCTCCAAATCTGCCAAGATTCTTCTCAACCAAATAGCTTGACATGTTGCTACATTTGCTGCTATATATTCAGCCTCTTCTATAGATTGAGAAACTATGGGTTGCTTCTTAGAAGCCCATGAGATTACAACTAAACCCATGTGAAAGACATATCTGGAAGTGCTCTTCCTATCATCCAAACTCCCTGCCCAATCGCTATCTGTGTAGCCAATAAGATCAAAAACATTTGTTGCATTATACAAAATACCATATCCCTTGGTGCCTTTCACATACCTTAGGATTATCTTTCCCGCTTTCCAATGGGAGTCATTTGAAATTTACATAAATCTAAAAATCAAACTTACTGCATGCATAGTGTCTGGCCTAGTAGCTATTAAATACATCAAACTTCCAACTAAACTTTTATATAAAGTTTGATTCACATTGTTGCTGCAATCTTTCTTGTTTAACTTAAAACCTACTAAAGTTGGTGTTGGAGTAGGCTTGCTACTTTGCATTTTAAATCTCTCTAAGATCTGATTTGTGTATATTTCTTGAGAGATAAAAATACCATCATGCATTTTTTTTACTTCTATGCCTAGAAAATATCTCAAGAGACCTAAGTCTGACATTTCAAACTCACTTTTCATGGCCTCTTTAAAATCAGCAATGAGGAAATCATTATCCCTAGTAAAAATTAAATCATCAACATATAAGACAATAATTAATATATTACCATTAGTTTCCTTGATGTAAAGAGTGGGCTCACCATCGCTTTTGCAAAATCCATTGCTCATCAAATATGAGTCAATTCTGCTATACCATGCCCATGGAGCTTTCTTAATCTCATAAAGAGCCTTTTTTAGCCTATACACTTTACTTTCATGACTCGAAACTTCATAACTAGGTGGCTTCTCTACATAAACCTCTTCTTTCAATAATTCATTCAAGAAGGTGGATTTTACATCCATTTGATGTACTTTTCATTTGTGTTGGATTGTAATTGCTATAACAACATGCACCTATGACAACACACACGATTTCCATTCTAGCAACTGGGGCATAGGTCTCATCATTAGCCCTAGCCAAACTACTATTTGTACCCCTTGACCACCAATTGAGCCTTATGCCCATCTATTTTTACTTCAGCATTTCTCTTGGTCTTGTAAACCCTTTCAACTCTAATAATTTTCTTGTTTGGAGGTAAATTAGTGAGATCCCAAGTTTCATTTCTTTTTATTGCATCCATTTCCTCATTCATGGCCTTACACCATTTTTTCTTCTTTTTCAGCATCCTCAAAATAAATTGGATCACTATGAGAAAATAATGCAAAATTTACATTTTCATCTAATCCATTTTCATACCTTTCATCTTGGTATATCTCCCTTAGACTCTTGGTCTTTCTTGGCACTAGGGAGGTGAGAGTGAGATCATAACTCTCAGTATTGTTGTTGTTGCTCTCTGTGGGGCTAATTTGTAGCCTTCTAGAGCCTTCTATATCTGTTGTTATATCATTTTTCTAATCATTAACTTCACCATCTTCAACAATAATAGACACTTTACATGAAATGCTTGAAGATGTGTCCACCGAGCCATCCCATGACTCATTTTCAATGAACTCCACATCTCTTGAAATGATCATCTTTTTACCAACTAGATCATACAATCTGTATGCCTTGGATTATAGAATATAACTAGTAAAGACACACTTCACACCCTTGTCATCAAACTTTTCCCTTTTCTCCTTTGGCACATGTGCATATGCTACACACCCAAACACTCTCAAGTGTTCAACCATCCATCTATGCTTTATCCATGCTTCCAATAGAATCTTGTCACAAACTACTTTTGTAGGACTTCTATTTATTAAATAGAATGTTGTTGCTACAGCTTCTCCCCAATATTCAATTGGGAGTCCTTTTTCTTTCATCATGCTTCTTGCCATCTCAATGATGGTTCTATTTTTTCTTTTAGCCACTCCATTTTTCTGCATAGTGTAACTAGTTGTTAGCTCCTTCTTTATGTCATTTTTCCTGCAAAACTTTACAAAAATATTGGAGGTATATTCCCCCCCTCTATTTGACCTTAAGACTTTAAGTGTTTGTCCACTTTCATTTTCAGCCTGGGCTTTAAATTTTAAAAACTTATGAAAAGCTTCAAATTTATTTTTCATAAAGTAAACCCATGTTCTATGACTAAAATCATCTATGAAGGTGATGCAGGAGCATCCTCGGTGTAAGATCAATCTTGTATCACCCAAAAGTATTTCTATTTGCTTTTCAATAAGGGCTATCCTGTGTAGAGCTGCTATTTATGGAAACTTGCTATTTTTAGTAAGTTGGTCATCCAATCTTGAAATGTTCTGATTTCTTTCCTGGAGGTTCATTTTGGTCATATCAGCCTTCCAGTAAAGTTTCATTGACAGATCAAGTCTAGCTTTGTAGATATTGAAGATTTTCGGTATTGGCAAAAGGGTACAGAAACTTTGAAGTCAGTTTTGAAGGCTTTAGAGACCCCAGATGAGGTCAAGAATTTGTGTAACAGGTGATTGCACCATTAAACCTTGTAGAGCACTTTGTGGCATTTCCGGAATGGGGTTATAATAGTTAATTGGGTCAATTGGCGATGACTTATGGTCTTCAGAAGTTGGGTCACCTGAAATGGCAGAAAATGAATTTCCTTCAAAATTTCTGTTTGGGTTTCAAAATTTATTTTGAGCCAACTTTGATGTAATAAATTGTAAAATAAAATAATTCTAATTTTGGTTGGCCTTGTTGGCTAAAATTCTGGAACCTTCTCAGGTGGTGGAAATTTGCCTGTATAAGGAAGGTTGTAGTGTTGTCTTAGGCAGTTCGGGGATAGTTCTGGGTAGTAGATCTGGGTATTGATTCAAAGCTTTGTCCTACAGAATATTGTAAGGGAATGCCCATGTGGCTTTGCATATTGTAATTCTAAAAATTTGTAATTTCACATTTGTGGAGATAATAAGAAGCCTATTTTCTATTCTTGCATATTGTTGTTATTTCTCTGTTTCTGTGATGTGTTTGTGGTATTAAGGGGAGCACCCTTCATCAGAAGGTCATAAAATAAGTACTTCCCCCAATGGAAGTGATTTTCATAGGGCCACCTTAATCAGTATGCACTAGCTCTAATGGTGCTCTTGTGCTTTTAGAGTTTCCATAATTAAAGGGCAGCCTATGTTGCTTACCCAAAATACAAGCCTCACACTTGCTACTGAACTCTTTAATGCATGAAATTTCATCTACCATTCTTTTCTTGGACAATAAATCTAAACCAGCATAGCCAAGATGTCCATACCTTAAATGTCATAGCTTGGAGGGGTCTTCAATCACGCTCTTGTGATTATTGTACTATTGTACATTCTTTCTTGGGAGGTGGAGTTTCTGATTGTGAAGAAAAACACATTTCTACCTTCAAAGGAAACATTTGATTGTTTGTCATTTGAACTACTACTACAATTTTCTTACTCCCATCCTTCTCATAAATAACACATTGGTCATTCTCCATTAGCACTTTATAACCATTTTGAGTGAGTTGTCCAACACTTATCAAATTGTTCTTTATACCTGGGGAAAAGTAAATAGTATAAATTTCTTTTTTCTCACCTTGCTTGGTGCATATCATAATAGATCCTTTTCCCATGACTAAAACAATTCCATTGTTCCCCATTCTAATTTTAGACTTTACATTTTTATCAATGAAAGAAAAAAGACTTTCATTACCACTCATGTGGTTACTACAACCACTATCTAAATACCAGACTTCAGGGCTGCCTTCTTCACCAATGTTGCACATGATGAAGACTGTGAAATTATTTCAATCACCCACTTTCATATCAGCCACATTTGCACTTGGCTTTGACTGATCACTTTTCTTTTTCCAGCATTCACTAGCATAATGCGCAAATTTATGACACTAATAACATTCAATATTACTCTTGTCTGAGTTATTTTTCTTCTTACCTCCTCTGGAATTATTCTGAGAGCTGCTAGCTCCCTCATTTGTGGCTGCTCATTTTGAGCTTTCGCCTCCAACATTTCGTTGTTCGAAGTTACCATGACCTCTACCTCTTGAACCTCGTCTAGAATTGTTTCTTACTCTTCCCTTTCCTCTTTCATTGGCTTGAGCTCTGAAAGCTTCTTCTTGAGAAGAATTTGCAGACCTATTAATGCGATGCTCATGGGTTTGGAAAGAACTCATTAACTCATCAATAGTCATTCCTAAGAGATCCTTTGCCTCTTCCATGACAATTACTAGATTATCAAATTTTGAGGGGAGACTTCTCAAAACTTTTTCTACTATTCTTTGCTCCTTCATGGTTTCTCCATTGGTTCTCAAGTGGTTTATCAAACTAGAGAGTCTCGAGCTAAAATCTGAAATGGACACATCATCTTTCATGAGAAGAGTCTCAAACTCTCTTCAACACATTTGGAGCTTCACTAACAAACATTTTCAGTCCCTTTAAAACTTGTGTGTAGAATATCTCAAGCTTCTTTGTAATAATTAGTTGTTGCTATTATGGAAAAGATTGCCTCTATCAAGGTAGTTTCTATCAAGCTCAAAGCTTTTGTATCTCTCCTCCTTGACGCTTTCAACTGAGTCTTTTGATTGTTTGTGAGGGCAAAAAATTAAGCTAGGTTAGTCACATTCGTAAATCCATTGACCACAAGCTCCCACAAGTCATTTGTTGTCATAACAGTCCTCATCTTCTTTGCCCAAACATCATAATTTTGTCCATTGAAGGATGGTGGCTACTGCCAACTCTTTCCTACATCTCCAACCATGTCTCCTATGTAAGATAAACAAATACCCAGAAAAAATAAATGCCAAAAAATCACAAAGATTGAAGGCCAATCAACTTTGATAGCATGTAAAGAATATATAAGAACACTATATTCTGGAAATGCACAGGAAAGATGCTTTGTTCTAGAAATGAATAAATTCAAAATCCCCAAAATAGGGCAGAAACAAGAGCTAGAGAAATATGCAAGAAACCCCTTGCTTCTATTCAAACTAAAAACACTTCTACAATAAGAAATAAAGTTACAACTACTAGAGCTGCATACAAACTTACTTGAGGTTCTCAAAGAACTCTTACAAGATTATCTAAAGCAATCACTGCTTAACAGAATAATCAATTACTTCTCTAATAAAAATAAAGTATTACAAAATATCTCTTGCTGCTGCATACAAAACATAAATTACATTCAAGTATATCTCTATGGAAGAATAAAGATATTCTTCCTTTATAGAAATTTTTTTGTCCAAAGGAACAAAGAAGAAGTCTGAATAAGAATTCAAATTTCTACCAAATCTGATTTGAACTTATCTTTCAAAGTCCACACAAAATATTAGAAATAAACTTTATCAAAAATAAAGTCAAATAAAGAGGCTTCTAGACAGCCGGATTTAATTATGAAAATCCAACAAAATTTAAGCACATATATTTTTATAATACATGTTCTAGCATTAACATAAACTCTATTTGTAATCAATACAAAATTGGAACAATGAAATACAACTTAATTCATTTTAAATCTACAATTACACAAACATGCCCATTCACTGTATACCACCCACAATCTTTCCTCTTATTTCCCATGCAGTAGAAGTCTTCTGATACATGCTCTTCTCTGCTACCCCCGCCGTTTCATTTTCATTTTCATTTTCTCTTCCCTTTCTCATTGCTTCACATACACAACACCCCACTCCACCTACCTTATCCCATGTTTTAGTATGTAACATTTTCTTATGCCTTTTACATTTTATATTAATAAAAAATACAATCATTAGTTTAAATAAATTTTTTTGAAAAAAAGGGAAAACAGAGTAAATGAGCTATCAATAATTTAATAAATTTTTTGTATTAACTGAGTTATTCATGAGCATAAATATATTCATCTTTAGACTAACATAGAAGTATAAATGAGCAATAGGCCTCTAATTCTAGAGGTACCGAATTGGAGGCAACTCGAGCACGGTGCCAAGAATTTAATCATTTTAACTATTGCATTCTTTGGTCCGCTTCATTTATATAGTGACATTCAATAAAGGGTAAAAAATTGGAGGCTGGGCTGCGTCAGGTCCTGTGTGAAATCAAGTCATTCCTTGAATCTCTGTTTGCAAGCCATACTAATTGAAAATCTCTCGTCAAGGTTTCAGATTTATGATCACAAATAATCCATTTTATTCGATTTGCTTGAATCAATCTGAACCAAATACTTAATTATTGATTGGTTTGAGGGGAAACAACTAGAGAATCTGCACATCTTCATTAATTCTGTTTTGATATTCGTTAGATTGCATACTCTATGCTACTTCCACACTTCTGTTGTTTATACGCCACGATAATTGGACATTCTCGAAACTATAATTATTGTCCTTGAATGCATTGTCTTCAATACTGCAATTGTCCGTTGTTTCTATTTTTGTCTCCTGTTGTACTAAAATTGCCAATTAATAGAAAGGAAACAAGATAATAGACCGATGATTAGGTAAGATACATGTTCTTTGCAGGAGAAATTTGTCATTGTCACTTGCATCTGCCCGGGAGAAAGCCTATGGGCTAAAAATACCAACCAGTTGGACTTCGGGGATTGTTTGCTCCGAATTGTTATGATGATAACACCTTGAAAACTTGACATTAATTACTTATTTATATATTTTGTATGATAACATTATTGAAAATTTGAAATTAATTGCTTAAATAATGATATGTATGAACTATATGTAATGGGTCATTTTAGTATATTTTTAATAGGCACTTAAAAGAATTAATTTGTTCCTTTAGCAGACCATTAAAAATCAATTCAGTCTTTAATATTCTTGACCAAGTTATTATCTAATAAGTAGGAGATATTTTCCACAGCAAGTCAAACAGTGATATTGCTATCAGGATTCAACTGTTTAATTTTTTGAGTCAAACTCATTGACCCATGATTCATGAGTAGTGGTTCACACGAACCCATCTCTCATGAGAATGAATGGAACACTTAGCACTCATTGGATCTAGGTGATGCTCACAGAGATGAAGCAATATTCTTGCTCAAGTTATTATCTACTCATTACTATTAATAATATACGAGTCATCTTTTTCTTTAAAAGCAATTTACCCCACTAAAACTGGTCTGTATTTTCCCATTTGGAAATTTGTTTTTCTCAATTACATGCTTACACTGTGGTAAATCAGCACATTGTTGGAAGCACTGTTGTTGAATAATTTTATGAATTTTATTGATTTTTGAATTGAATTATTTAGATCTAGTTCACAATTTTTTTTTGAAGTTAATGAATCTTTGATTTATTGAAGACGTTCTTCATTTATGGAAAATGGATTTTTTTTAATATGAGATCTCAAACATTATTAATATTTAATTAGATGATGAAAATTGATATAATAAGATATAGTCAGAATTAAAGAGTTCCCAAAAGGCTCGAGAATATGGAACTTCATAGCTAAGTCAAGACATATTATTGACAATAACATATCTTGGAATATCAAAGATGGAAAGGAAGTGAGATTCTGGGAAGACTCTTGGGATGGACATCCAACCATCAATTCACAGTTAGGCCCCAATCAGATCAGTCATATTTGTACTTCATCCTGGCAACCATATCTCAGTGACTATATCATCCCTTTGTCCTCTGCTGCTATAGATGGTTCTTGGGAGTGGAAAAACTTCTCATCACTTCAATTAGATACAAGAGAGGTAGATAAGCTCAAAACATTGATCAAAGATAGGCCCTTTCTTCTCAAACAAGGAAAAGATGAAATCATTTGGAATGGGGCAAAATCAGGATCCTACAGTGTCAAAGAGGGTTACAATCTTATAGCCAAATCATCCACATCCAAAATAGAAGAGATCCTAGCACAATTATGTTGGAACAAGGTTGGACTCCCAAAAGCTGGGTTATTTATGTGGGCGGCATCCCAGGGTAGAATTTTAACTGCAGATAAATTTATTAAGATGGGATATCAGGGTCCATCCAGATGCATTATGTGTTTTGAGAATGAAGAGGACGTAAATCATCTATTATTAACCTGTCCCTTTGCTAAAGATTGTTGGTACTGGGTTTATTCAAGATTAGGATGGTCATCAGCCCCCCCCAAATAATTTCCTCCAGCTTTTGATATCATGGCCACAAATCATGGGAGGAAGTTTATTCAGTAATCTATGGATGATCTCTCCATCAATTCTAATTTGGGAGATTTGGAAAGAAAGGAATAGAAGATTATTCCAGGATAAATTTTTGAAATTTGAAACTATAATTAACAAATTGGAGGCAGCCATAGTTGAGGTAATGAATTCCCGGATCCAAACTCAATCAGTACAACACAAATTCTTTACTAGTTGGGATGATAGGATGACAAAAAATTGGTTTGGGTTAAAAACTCCAATCACCATAGGCAGAGGATATAGAAGAAATCAAGAACTAAGGAAGGCATGAGTCTGGAAACCCCCTCCAATTGGATGGTACAAATTAAATTTTGATGGAGCTTCTAAAGGTAACCCAGGCCCCTCAGGAGTGGGATGCATCATACGCTCTACAACTGAGAATGTGATTGTCAAACAAGCCATACCATTACCCAAAGATACCAACAATATGGCAGAATTTAAAGCACTATTGTCTGGACTGATACTAGCTCGGGAAGTAGGGATCTCAAAGCTTGAAATTGAGGGAGACTCGTTGATTACCATCAATGCAATCAAAGTCAGATCAACCCCAAATTGGCATCTTATGGCAGTTTTAGAGGTAATCTTACAGTTAATGGATAATTTTGAATCGAAAACCATTAACCATACTTTCAGAGACGGAAACACTGAAGCGGATGAGCTGGCTGACCTGGCAGCTAGAGGAAAAAATTTGAAAATTCTATCCAACGTCAGCGGAGTTTCAACGGAGCTCATTGAATCTAACCACTAAATCAAAATGGTCAAATCAGGTCCTGATATATTTTTTCCTAAGAAGTTGATAGAATGGCTCCTTGTGGTGATAAGACGGGCGTCTTCTCTCATAGCGCATAGTGCGTGTAGGAGTTTAGAACATTAAATGAGGAGTTGGATTAGGACAAGAGGAGAAAATACCTATTGTACATCAAAGAGTGATGGCGTCCGGACATGAGTTATCTTCTAACTTTGAAAACCTTGGTGTTTTCAGTCGTTCGCCTCTGTGCAGTTAAATCTCTGACACCAGCATTTCCTATGTGCGCTGTTGCGATTGTGTGGGGTCCAATTCTTTATCATGTTAGTTGTCTCTAGGTCAAGGAATGAAGAAAGTCTTTCTAGTGAATGGGAGTTTTCCTTTATTGCTAAAGCTCAAGGGTGGGACCTGGTTTCCAAATGAGTCAGGTGGTCTTCACATGTCAGAGCATCAACGGTGGTCGCTAAAGCGCAAGGGATTTGTCAGAGCTATGCGAAATCACGCCGGCTGTTGATTCTTCTTTGTGGTGTAGGGTTTCAAACTGTGGGTCCATGGTGACATGTATGCACAAATGGCGCTCCCCTATTGGTTGAAGGAAATAAAGAGGTGGAGTGTTGTCAGTGGGGCTTGTGTTAGAGATTTTGATCAACGGTTGGCGTGTGATCACATGGAATTCTCAACCCATGCAATTGTGCCCACCGTCCGATAAGGAAAATATGAGGTGGAGTGTTGTCAGCGGGGCTTGGGTTAGAGATTTTGATCAATGGTCGGTGTGTGATCGCATGAAATATTCTCTCCCCATGCGATCATGTGCCCACCATCCGATTAGATGCCGTTGATTTGTCTGCAGTGGGACCACGTGATGATTCACCGTCGAGGTGTCAGGTTGTGATTGGCTGAGCTGGTAAGGGAATGTTGACACATCGGGGGGTCCAGACTTTTCAGTGGGGTCACAGCATGGATGATCTAACGGTGGGTGCATGTTCTGGTTGAGTCTTGGAGGTATACGTGAAGATGCAATGACCGTCGATCTTCCGAATGCAGGCCCAGTCAAAGTTCTTGCCAATTCATGGATAAAGTGGGCACTAAGGTTTGTGGTGAGTGCTGGTGGCTTGTCGCATGTTCGCATAGCCCTTTTCCTAGCTATGCAATCATGTGACAACTATTGAAAGATGCTAATGTAGAATTAAAGGTGGGTCCATGTGTCGTGTCTTGCCGACGTGTCCCTTTCTAATTGACCAGTAAGCGCTGAGATGGATATGCATCGTGGGTCCCATAGCCAAGGGCAGGTAACGGTGGTGAAGGTTTATGGGGTGTCGCATGTTCACATAAGCCATTTTCAAACTATGCAATCATGCAACAACCATTTGTGATGCCCAAAAGTTGGGTCAAAACACAACCAACAAATTTTTTTAAAAGTGATAAGTTTACACACACCAGATGCGGGTTAATGAGTTCAACGATGAGGCTATAATGAATCAGGTGAACAACCTCGACAATGCTGTCTATAAAGGATGCTAGGGAAATATTAATTAAGGTTAAGTACGTCCATCTTCATGACAATCAAAATTATCATTCGACAACTAAAGTTCTCAAAGGTTGACTGAGAGGACATGAATATCTAATGTTTACGTTAAGTCCAATCTGTTCATGGAGCTTAATCGGTTGATTTGAAATACAGGATATACATGATCTGATTCATCAAACTTATTATTAAATTAGAAAATAAAAACTATAAGTCTTAATCAATAATTATATTAAATTATTATATAATATTAATTAATAATTATAAAATATTAATTAAGTAATATAAATATTAATTAATTAACAAATTATAATATATTAACTAACATTTAATACATGCTTTAAAATTATCAATATTGAATAAAAAAGAATCTCCAATAACTATAAAATTCCTTGCATAACATATTATTTATCTTCACTAAAATTAAATCCAAAAGCAAAAATAACAAAATAACATAAAATAACACATAACTTTATTACCCACTAAACTAACTTAATAACTAACTAAACATCTAAATTAACTACTAACTATACTAACTATCCTACTAAACAATCTATCAAATCAATCTTTTAAACTTCTAAATATCCTACATTCTACAACTACCCTATCCTCCAAATTAACTACCATCTCTTTACCCCAAGCTCTCCTCACCCACGTGCCATGAGGAATTTAAATCCAAAAAGCTAAGGGGGGCGCATATCAAGGAGGTGATGATGTGTGCTTGGGAGAAGGGTTATTTAATAAGCCATGTTTAGAGAGCCCACCTACCCTCTTTACATGATTCAAAACAAGGAAACTTTTTAAACATGATTTTTATCTCCTCCAAAAAGCTGCGTGGATCCTTGGGGAAGATAAAGGAAATGGGAGTGTAGTGGATGAGTGAGGTGGCATCAAGGACACTCCCTCTGACCAATGGAAATAAAGTGCAATAAAGTCAAAGACTTTGCTTCTCCCTACACCTGCGCCTAGGGAAGGGGAAGAAGTAAATAAGGTAAGAATGATATTTTGAAGTTATGTTTATTTTATTGCTTTGTCAAAAAGGTGGCAAATTTTATATTATAATATGACTGTGGTTTGATTTTTGTATGGGAATTCTTTCCCATACAAAATCTAGAGAGCATTTTGCTCTTTTTAAATTTTCTGGGAAGTGCTATTTTTTTTTTAAGCACTTCTAGTTCATTTTTTTTTTGAATCTTATTAGAGCATAGCAATGAAGATTTAATGATTCCTAATATGGAATGAAGAGTTTAAGTTATTGCAATTACATATTTTATCAAACAAAGATTATCATAGTTTATTTGTTAATCAAATAAGGCCTCTTCTAAAAACTAAAATGCTCTTAGTTTCAAAGTAGTTTTTTTTTGTTTTGACATTATCATAGAACTAAGGAGTGATTCAAAGCATAAATTCAGAGTTTATTGCATTGTTCTAGTCAATGTGAAACATCTAAAGGAAACTACAATCTTCTCATTTCATCCAAATAAGTGATGATAACATATCAATATAGATTCTATCAACTTGAAGAACTCATTGCAATGATAAAGAGAGTAATTTCAATGGTAAAGAGAGATTTAAGGTCTTTTAAGAGACAAGCAAGTATTCATCTTTCCATAATATGAATTACATAAACTTTTCATTATCCCTATTTCCATTGAAATTTACTTCATCCTAGGTTTCAAAACAACATTGCAATATTCAAAATAAAGCTTGGTTTTTCTTTACTAGAATTACATAATGAATACATCTTCTAAAAACATCGATTCGACAAAGAAAGTTGATTATAGCATTATGCTTAACTTTCTCATTTTCCTTTCTAAATACATTTTACAAGTGCTCCAAAGGGAGATTGGATACACCATTCCAAATTTACAAGAATGCTTCAAAACATGGAGTGAATTCCTCATTTAAAACATCAAGGGCACAAAAATCTTTATCTTCTTTATCATCATGCATCCATACTTCAATATCTGCAAATGCAAACAAGACAAGGAAAAGACCATGGGAGCTCACCTCCCATCCAAGGTCTCTCATGAGACCACCCCCGAGCTTGGGGAGAACACATTGAACAGGTTACAATCACACACACAATCACAACAAGATTAACAAACATTGACAAATTCCCAAATTCCCTCAAGAAGATAACTAAGGAATTTCATAAATTTCCTTTGTAGGGTGTGGGTAGACAAAACCATGGAGATTACCATTGCATAATAAAACAAGGCCACACATGGACCCATATTTCTCAAATACATACAAGGCACACATGGCCAATTTTTTTCCTCCTTATACCCCCATTGCCACAAAGGCTAAATGCAAGGTTTCTTGGGGAAAATCACTCACCCAAGTTCATCCTTCCCCACACATGGAGGAGACTCTACACATGGAGTTGCCTCCATTCCCACACCCCCTCTTGATTTCTCTTCCCTCCCAAGGGTGAGAGAATCTAAGAGTAAACAACCCAAAATCCAAGTACATGAGAAAAAAACACATTTGCAAGCTTGCTCTCACCATGACCAACCATGGGGAGCTTAAAACACAACACAAAACAAAACAAAACAAGCTTCCACCATGACCAACCATGGGAAGCCAAGAACATGATCACAATTACAAACAACTCATAAAAACAAAGAGAGCACATGATTTCCTACCTCAAGTCCAAAGCTATGGTAGAATGTTGTTGAGACCTAATCCAAGCTTCAAGCCTTTTCTCCTAACTTTCAGGAACTCTCCAAAGATGGAGAATGGGTGAATACCCTATCCTTTGCCAAAATTCCTCTAAAAAGGCCTCTAAAACCTACCCCCACAAACCTCATTAATTAGGTCCTATCAAGAAAGTTGCAATTTCGTTCAAGGTTGCACATGAATTTTTAAAAGGGTCAACAAGTCAATTTTAGGCTATTTATAAGGTGAAAATACCCCTAACCCATGGGTAGATGGAATGGGTTAACTAATAAGGCATAAAACCACTTTCTAAAGCCACTATTAACCCTCTAAATTCACTTCTAGGAATAAGATGGAGAATGGGGAATGGAAACTACATTATAGTTCCTATGGCAAAAAGGCATGCTAAGATTTCCCTAAAACTCCTAGAATATGCTCTCACACAACACTCGACATACCTTGATAACATTTAACATTAGTGTCAAGTGACACTTTACGAAATAACATTTCACACAAGGTACGTCCAATGTCACAACACATAACATTAATACACACATACATTTCAGATTACTGTTACGAATAAAAATACTTAACAATGAGGCCTCAGGTATCTTAATAGACGGGGCCTTGGTTTAACTGGTTGCCCTACGTTCAAAGTGATTTCCCCGAATGTGTTTTCCATGGTCCTTCCACCTGCAATACCTCAGTGCAGCATCAGTAATTCAAAGAAGAAAACCAATACATTAAACATGCATGATATAACAATAATCATTCAATTGCATATAATATTCATAATTAAATTGCATAACTCAAATGATATTCCATAGCATAATTCAAATATCATCAAGATCATCAAGTTCACAAAACATCATATAATAACATAAACCAAATCCACACACTATGGATCCCATATGCAGTATCATCAAAATGAATAGTCTAACGAGTCAACATAGTATATCAGTAGTCGACAGAGTCCAAGTATCTCTAAAAGTAACATAATCAAAATGATAGGCTAATATCTATAAAACAGGATCACTATGTGGGCCGAAGGTGGGCCTCACACCATTAAAGGAATGTTGGCATTGCGGAGTTAAAGTTGCCAAGCCCGTGAAACGTGATGATCTAATGGTGGTGATATAAAGTAGATCTTAGTTCAGATGATGACCGTTGATAGACTATTGGCACCCTGAGGATGACCATTGCATTTCAAGTTCAAATTTGTAGAGGAGTTTCGCGTCAGGAAGTACCAGAATTGATGGCTTTAGCAGCGATTTTCAGCTGGTTTGGTGGTGGAGTTATTGCCGGCTGATCTGAGGGGCTCAGTGACCGTTCGCAATGATGTTTTGTACCTAGTGGAGTAGGTTGTTGAGCTCGAGAATCTTTTTGCAGGCAGTGATTTGTACTGGCTTTCATGGCTATCCATGTCTACTCTATTGTTGGCATTCCCTAACTGCGCAAGTCTGACCAGTTGGTGGGCCCGGGTCTTCAAGGGCTTTAAAATGATTAGTTGTCGCATGATCGCATGTTAGAAATTTTTGACATGTGACCATGCGACCGGTTACTTCTTGTGCTGGACCTGTTGGAGGGGAGGGCAGTGGTCCCACTGGCGTTTATGTGGCATCCTGTGGTTTGCTGTCGCATGATCGCATGTTAGAGTTTTCTGACATGTGATCATGCGACTGGTTGACACCTATTCCTTAGCTCGGTGGTAGGTGGTGATTTGGCATTTTTTGATTGGTCGATGTGGCAACGACATGGAAGTTATCAATGGGGCCGTTGTCAGAGGGGTTTGCGGGTTGGCCAGCATGTATCAAGATTTATGGCTGGCGTATGATCTCAAGGAATATTCTTCCCCGTTGAGATCATACGCTGATCATCCAAGTAAAGGGGCTTGTTTTTAGTGGGTCCAATGTGCTATGGAGATGCTAGTGTGCATGATTTTCATTGGTCAGGGAGCGGTATTGTGGAAAGTTGTCAGCAGAGCTGAGGTTGTAACATGTTTGATGTGGCGCCAGTTGTTCGATCTCACTGACATGGTGGTTCCTGGTTGGAAGTCGATGGTGGCAAGTATTGATGGTTTGTTGCATGTTCGCATGAGCCAGTTTCATGCTATGCGATCATGCGAAAAACCCTATGTGTTAGTGGTGGCAGTTATGCAGAAAGGTAGAAGGGTGACGTGGAGGTGTGTCGCATGTTCACATAGCCCATTTCCTGACTACGTGATCATGTGAAAATTGTTGAATGTCGCCATTGCAGAGTTAAGGTGAGTCCACAGTCCCAATGTTGCTGTGTTGCTCGATTCTGGTTGGCTGTGATTGGTGATGTGGCCGGAGACTTCTGAGTGGGTTTGTGATCGCAGTTACGTGACTAAAGATAAAGGTTAAGTCGCGAAGCCCGGGAAAAATAAGAGGGTCTACGGTCGGGACTTAAAGTTGGTCTCAGTTTGAATATGGGCCGTCGATTCCCTGCAAGTGCCAAGATATGACCGTTGTTTTTCAATTTTAAATTTGCAGATGATTTTTGCGATAGGAAGTACCAAAATTGAGGGTTTTAGAAGTAAATATCAGTATCAGTCGATTACTGTTGCTGAAAGTTGAAATGATTTCATTCTGAACATTAGGCCCTGCAACAGTGGGCTTGAACTAATGATAGATACTTTGTTAATTTATGTTTGTATTTATATATAAAAAAATCTCGGCTTCGGCCCTTCATCTATCAAAAAAAAATAAAATTGATATAATGTGTATATTATTAAAATTGGTAATTTATATTATTGAAATTGGTAGATTTCATTCATGCTGAAAGATAATTTCAGACAATATAGATGTGCATGTAAGGGAAACAGCTGTGCATTGTAAAATGTAATTAAATTTACGTTTGCAGGAAAAGCATCTTACAAATTGCAATGTTATATGTTACCGAATCCACACTTGAAGGAAAGCCTCAAACCGAAAAATTGCTAACAAATTACAGTGCAAGTTGAAATAAAATCCTAAACTCTGGAATCAGAAAATCATCATGTCCATTGCCAGATTGCAAGTTGAAGTAATACAGATTGAAAATACACCACAAACAAATGTCAGGGGATAAATGTACATTGGGCATATGAGCGCCCCACCTTCTCACATGATTCTCAAGTATGCAGTACTTCATGTCGATCGAGGTCGACATAATGGATAGAATTGAATGGTATCCCATATTTAGGTATGCAATTAGTCTCAGATGTATGTCTGTCATCTTACTTTAATATCACACAGTGGGGGCGGCGCCGCCATATTCATTTATTTTCCGCCACTTGGCTAGAATAAGTTCTGAAGTATCAAATCCAAAAATATCTAACTGCCCTCTTCTCTTAACCAATGTCATGGAAAGAAATTGTACACTATAGGATTTTCTTCATCTCTCTGTAAATATTCACTATCTATCAGATTTTCAATTCTCCTTTTAATTTCCTTTATATATGGTATGAACATGTCTTGGACCTGCTCAATCCATTGCATCAATAACTGCTTATGATCTAATACTTTTCCGCTCTTCATAATTCTTATGATGGAAGCATCAATTATATGACATCTATCTTTGAATACAGCCTTTCCAAGATTTTCTTTCACCTTGTTCAAATCTTCCAATAATAATGCATGTTCCAAGATAATGTTTCCATGTTTGCCTTCTATTCTTTTTTTTATTATCTTAGAACGTGCATTATTATTGGAAGATTTGAACAAGGTGAAATTTAAATAGTTGGAACACCTTGTCATGCGAGTGCACTATTGTTGTTCAATGAAACAGAGGGGTTGTGTTTTTCACAAGTCAAATCCTAGTTGAATTTGGAAGTTGAATATACAATTGCATTGTTGAAATCCCTCGCATGTTCAAAATATAAAATCCTAAGTAAATTACCAGATACCCAATCTGTGATAGAAATAGATTATTTTGAATTCAATGAAAAATTTTCATGCAACAAGAGAGAGATCGTCCTTCCGGCACCCACAGCCAATGTGAAAGAAAATGTTGGGAAGGTTGTCTTTCAAGATAGATGTCATATAATTGATGCTTCCATCATTAGAATTATGAAGAGTAGAAAAGTATTAGCTCATAAGAAGTTAGTGATGCAATGCATTGAGCAGGTTCAAGACATGTTCATGCCAGATATAAAGGAAATTAAAAGGAGAATTGAAAATCTGATAGACAAGGAATATTTTGAGAGAGATGAAAATGCTAGAGTGTAGAATTTCTTGCCATGGCATTGGTTCAGAGAAGAAGGCAGGCAGATATTTATGGATTTGATACTTCACAACTTAGTCTAGCCCTAGATTTTGCGAATCTCCACCAACTGCAATGTTCACCAGGCCAAATTCTAGATTTCTTCGATAGATTCAAATCCTGCCCAAATCATCAAAATTCAAGATTTCTTCAATAGATTCAAAACCCGGCCAAAACAAGGACACCCCTATAGGAGAATGTTCCAAGATGGCAACCTCCCTAGCGGCTCCAAACTATGGATGAACATATGCAATTGTAGGACCCTTCTCTCTAAAGGTGTTCTCTGGCAAATCAAAAATGGAAGATCCATCAGGTTTTGGAATGACAACTGGATAGAGAACCAACCTAAATTAGCCTTCAGTTTCAAACCTCTTATGGATCACCTCAGACCTATCTTGGGTAACAGGGCTTCTAACTATATCACTGGCAGGGATTGGGAGCACATTCCTAAGTGGTTAAGGAACAGACCAGATCTACAACAATCAGCCAAGGACCTCATGGAAATTACAACTAAGGTTAGAATCTCGGGTCCTGAGGACTCAATTATCTAGGCCCCCACCTAGGCTGGTACTTTCTCTGTCAAATCTGCTTATAATCTACTTCTAAAGGAGGTGGGTAACCAGTAGGACTGGAAGAAGGTGTGGATTCCCCAGCTCACCCTAAAAATTAACTTCTTCTGGTGGACCTTAATGCATGGTAAGGTCCTAACCCAGGATAACCTAATAAAGAGGGGCATCTCGATGGCGAATAGATGTATTCTATGTAAGAAGGAAGAGGAAACAATGAACCACTTGTTCATCCACTGCGACTATGCCTCTAGTTTTTGGCATGGAGTTATAGACAAGTTAGGTATCTCGTGGGCCCTAGATAGAGAAGTGCATCAATTTAATAACTGGAGAGCCCCCTCAAATAACCCCCTCCTCCAGCTCCTCTGGCACTTGCTACCCCCCCACATCTGTTGGGCCATTTAGAAGGAGAGGAACAATAGGATTTTCAGAGAGGAGAGTATCAGTCCCGACGCTTGCCTCCACATTGGAACTAAGCTCTTATGTGAAAATGTAAGGATGGCCAAATGGAAGCTCCCTCCTTACCCTCCTGCTACTTGGGAAGTAAGTTTTGCTGGTAGGTGGAACATCCTTGCCGAGTTCTCTAGGTTTGATGATGCTAAAAGAATAGCTAGAAAAGCCACCAAATGGGTGGCCCCCCCAAAGGATGGATTAAATTAAATTTTGACAGGGCAAAAAATAATATAAGCCAAGGTGGGGGTTGCATCTTGAGAGATCACAGGGGTGACTGCCTGCTAGCCTATGCTAGTCCTATCAACAACAGCACGGTCACCCAGGCGGAAGGCATGGCTCTTCTCTAGGGGATTGAATTTTCTAAACATTTGAATGGCAGGCAGCTGGCAATCGAGGGGGATTCCATGGTGGTGGTTGAGGCTGTCAAAAGTGGTGCTAGTGAGGGGTGGTGGGCCAGACCTATCATTAGGGAGATCAGTGAGCTGATTTGTAGCTTCCAGAGCACCTCCATAACTCACATGTACAGGGAAGGGAATTTCGTTGCTGACTCAATGGCGACAATGGGCCTAAGGCAAGCTAAACTCAGCAATTGGAGGGCGGTTTGTGATTTACTTCTGGTGACTCAGCAAATCATTGAGGGAGAAATGAATATTGAAGTTTAAATGTGCCCTGATATTTTATTTATTGCCAATCCTCATTGGATCACATGCTGGTGTGTCTCGATGATTTTTGCGATTATGGAAAAGAGAACCCATTTTCCCATAAAGAATCATAATTACCCTTTAAACGTGTGGAGTAGACGCTATCCGAATCAAAGGGCTTACTTGGCCAAAGATGACACCAAGTGTATCCTTGGTATTATTACTATTAATGGCACCTAGAGATCCATTGGATCTGGCGGTACGGAGCCCGTTTCCCAAAACCTATAGTTTAAGTTATATTTGGGGATTTTCTGTAATTGCAAAGGGTTTATCAAGTTTTTCAGAGATACTCGGCTCTATGATTATCATCTTATTCTGGCGAAGGAGGGGCTGACTATTGAAATGAGAGGCAACACTCTCCGAATTGAACCTGATAAAATTGATGAGCTCTTCTCATCAGATGCACTGGCGACTCATTATTGCAAGGAGAGTGGCATTTAGGGCTTCATGGAGAGAATGAAGTGTGGGCATGACAAACGTATATCCAAATAGTTTGTGTCATCTTGGAATAATAGAAATGTCTCTGTCAGCGGTATTCACTTCCAGCTGAACGAGGAGGTGATTGCCAAGATGACTAGGCTATCCATGAAGGGGAGAAAATACAAGAAAACCAACCAAACTCTGGACCCAACTAGCCTTAACCAGATCTTCAAGGACGGTGAGATACCAGTGAAAAAGCAGGGGGGTTTCAACAAGGAGGCGCTGCCAGATTTTTGGCCGAAAATCTGCCTCATTGTGATGAAATACTTCACTTTGGAAGGTAAGTTCACTGTCTTCTACTATTACCATTTACCATTTCTAAACCACGCAAGGAACAAAGATTTAATATCCATCCCCTTCTTCCTGCTGCACTCCATTGAAAGCAACATCCTTGACATCAAGGAGAACCCTGATAAGAAAATGCCTATCCTTCACCAGGGCTTCCTCCTCTGCCTTTATCAATTCCACAAAGCCATTTGTCCTACACCTCAGCCCCCCCAATTATCCAAGAAATGACATAGGAGGATTTCTCAGCCAAAAATGAAAACCCCACCTAGTCCTCCTCCCTGTCCGTCTGTATTACCCAGGAGGCTATTCCTGGTACCAAAGACAGTAAGTGTCAGAAAAAATGTGGCCAAAATCCATTTCTCAGGAAGGATGCCCAGGATGTGTCTAATGTTTCCGAGTTTGAGGATATGAAAAATAGGAAGGAGGATCATAGTACCCTGGAGATCGACTGTAAGGCCAAAAAAAGAAAATTATTGGAAAGCCAAGTCAACCTAGAAGTGGACTTGAGTGGGTCAGGTAGAAGGAGGTCTAATAGACTGGCCAAAGAGCAATGCAAAACTAAACTACTAGAAATGGCAACTAAAGAGCTTTCCATGTTTGACAAGGAATCCCAATCCACCGAGTCCATGAATGATTCTTCAGAAGACGACATGAGCCCCCCTCATATCCCTATTCCCAAACCCAAACCTACCATGGAAGCCCCCTTCATCTCTTCCCCCTCCCTAACCCCGCTCACAATCCTCTTGAGAAGCCCCCTTCCCCTATTCACAACACTAAAGCCCTAGAGGATAGAAACAAGCTCAAAGGGACTCTGAAGAGGAGGTTTTAGAAGTTGGACAAGGAGATTGTTGAGATAAAGAATAAGGTGTAGGAGTTGATGAACCAATGCAGGCTAACCAATAGATTTGGTTTGAAAATTATGCATGCATCGGCGACAACTCTTTGTCATTTGTAGGATAAGCTGGCGGGTGGCACTCTGGAAGTGAACAAGGACAATAAGGACCTCCTCCTATTATTGTAGGAAGAATGGGCGACTACTCTGCTATCTAAGCAGTTGGGTGGAAATAATTAGCTCGGTTCCTATGATTTGGTCAATTTTGGAAGGGTTTAACCCTAGGTCCCCTAGTTTTGTGAATGGGGTTTTTATTAGCTTTTACTGCTCTCTGGTTAGCCCTGTGTGGCTTTTCATTGATACTTTATTTGATACTTTACTTGATACTGCTGATACTAGATACTCTGGGTTATTTCATATGTTTAGTAAGGTGACTTTTGTTTTTGATAGAGGCTGATTAGAACTGTTGAACAATGTTATCTTGTTATTGTTGCTTGACTGGTTACATTAATATGCTATTAATGTGCTACTAGTCCTCTATTCTATGGGCCAGCACCCTTCTACTGCTTTTATCTATCAAAAATAGTATGATATCCCTTATATCTGCAATTGAAAATAGTATGGGATGACTTTTAATGTCCCTTATTAAAAATATCAATAAAACAAAATTTAGGTTAGTGCAATGAGATGTAAAATCTATTTGCCACATTTTTAAGTATTATGAATGATGTGAATATCTAATTATAATAATAGAAACAATACACTGTAACATTTAAATTTACAATCTACACATACAAGAAATATATCTAAGGTCTATGTATAAAGTCTAAACTTACAATCCACACAAGTAGAAAATAAATCTAAGATCTACACAGACCTTAGGAGACTCCATTGTTTCTTTAGACTTGCTCCAATGCTTTGGTATGTTGGTTCTTACTCACTGATAATAGTGCTCGATATAAAATAAGAGGAGTAAAGGTATTATTTATACGCTTGGCATACATTTGATCAATGGTAGGGATTAAGAGGCAAAATCAACCATTGAGAAATGTTGAGAGAGAGTATGATGTATCATGCACCTAGATTGGTAATATGTAGGGAAAAGGTGACGTGTAAATGGATAGAGAAAATAAATTATTTGATTCTTGAGGAAAACATTAAATTTTATAGAGGTATGATGCAAACAGATTGCTAAGATATAGGTATAATGTGACGTAAAAATGCATAGGGAAAACAAACTTTTGATTCTATTTGATTTTTTAAGGAAAAGATTAAATTTTACAAAGGTATAATGCACATGGATTGCTAAGTGTAGGGATAAGGTGACCTGTAAATTTTGAGGAAAATGCCAAATTTTATAGAGGTGGAATCTAAAGTGGGCATGCATTAACAAGGTGGAAGGATAGGATTAGGTATAAATGCATAGAGAGAACAAATAAAATATTAAATTTGTATATTCATGGTGGGAAATTAAATAGGAGCCATGGTAAAATTAATTAAATAAAAAATATTTAATTATGGAGGGAAAAAGGCAATGAAAAATTATTTAATTATT
Source organism: Chamaecyparis obtusa (assembly GCA_027943335.1). Lineage (NCBI taxonomy): Eukaryota > Viridiplantae > Streptophyta > Pinopsida > Cupressales > Cupressaceae > Chamaecyparis > Chamaecyparis obtusa. The sequence continues at coordinate 131,810 of BSBK01009373.1, read as the reverse complement.
AAAGATTGAGAAGAATAATGCTAGGGAAGACATGATGAAAATGCATTAATAATTTTTAGGTCTAAACTTTATCTTTTTTGAGATAGTATTTTTTATACAGCATTATTTTAAAGAAAAAATTTTCTCATAGTATGCAAACTGATAGGATGGTAATACACACAGATAACTTTATTTTGTATTTTCCATTTTAAAATTTTTGAATAAGTGCGACCAATTGGCTGGATTGCCCTAAATTTATAAATGTTAATGGTCAAATACAATTCAATTCACTGTCATTTTTATTAATTAATTTTATCTATTAAAGATTTTGCTAATAGAATCAATGTTTTCCAAATTATTTATTTAATATTTTCACCTATGATTTCAAAAGTGTGTCTTAATTGAAGGTTAGGACATGGGTTAAGTATATAGATTTGACATGTGTCTCAATCTAAGAGACTTTCTATATATGGAAATTTATGTTCTCTAAAACTTTGGCCCAAGATGCAATTTATGTTATTCATCTAGGATCATCCAACAGTTAAAAAAAATAGAGTTAGTATGTGTCAACTAATAGACAATTAACTCATGACACCTTAAAAAGATAATAAAAGTCTCTATAGGGGTCATTCTTTACAACTGTGGCTTGGCCCTTTGTCAAGTCTGTCTAGGGTATTCTCTTCCTTCATCTCCTTAGTGGTTATTATTTGGGGAGGATATTTCCTACTTTATTTTTTGTGAAGTTTTGTACTTCTTCCTCAACGTTATTTTGTTTGTAAGATTTTTTTAATTTTTCTCCTCTCCTAGGGTCTATTTAGGTTGGTGATGTCCCTTGAGCATTTTTTGGGGGCACTGCCCCAAAACCCCCGCATTGAATAATTTGGGGGGAAATTTAATCTTTGAGTTGATAATTGGTTATGCTCCATATAACTGTTAACTCTAAAAAATTTACCCTAAGCTAAGTTATAGAATTTAGCTTTCTAGAGAGACATGAAAACACTCCTAGGGAGCGGGTCAGCTAAACGTGGAGTGTATCTCTTGGTAAGTATGAATCCTAAATGGTACCCACCTAAACTAAACCTTTTTGGGAAAAGGTTGAGAAGGATAATATATAAAGTAAAATCTAACTCTAAAGGGTGATGCACTGAATTTTAAAGAATCATAAAAATTTAGATAATTAAGTTCTTGGTTAAAATTGACTAAGTGCAGAAGTCCATCATCACAACTAACTTCTACCAAATCAAGTTTACAATATTTAATTCCTCTCCAAGAATCATTTGCATAAGAGTGTGTCCTAAAGATTTTTGTTGGAATCAACATAAAAGCCTATTTTTAAAGCCCTCAAAGGACTCCAAAAAGACTTAGAAAATAAGAAATGGTCAAGCTACATCATCTCTAATCATAAAGGCTCCAAAAAATGCTCCAAAAACTTCAAACTAAGTAAAAAAGTCTCCTAAATCTCCTCCACATGTTTGATAATTGAATCCAACCTCCCTACATACTTGGTCAAACCATGAATGAGATTCTTATCCGCTTGACTTTTGAAAACACATGTTTCCTAAACATTAGGCCCTCATAAATTTTCAATTCTACACCCTATGACATGGAATTTCTCACAATAACTCCTCATCATTAAGCACATGTGTTTCAAAAATTTACATTTAATTTAATATCTCTTATTTGTTCTATTATGGATACCTAATTGATATTAATTATATCTTTTACAAAAAATATGTATATAATAACAATCTATATATTAATATTTAATTATGTTTATATATTTATTTTTAAGCCATGAAATCTTTTACAACTCATGGGGCTAAAAGTGTCAAAACTTTTTTTTAAACTAAGGAAAACAAATGCTAATGTGTATGTAGAAACCCTAAATCGATACAACCACAAAAATATCCTTCATTTTTTATTTGTTCATTTTACTCTTCTGAGTGGTTGGGAGCTCTCATGGCTCGGGCATATGAGGGTTTAAAGGTTGCTTGACGTGCTAGAGATTTCTTCACATTATTTTCTAAGGGTTCTACTGAAAATTTTCTTTATTTCCCATATAAAGGTACCTCTTGTTAATATTAAGTCTTGATAATACGAATCCTTCTATATCTATTCTCTTCGCCATTTTGATTTTGAAGGATTTTGGAGTTGTTTGTGTAGATTATATCCATTTTAATATGTATTTTGAAAAAAATAATGGTTCTATGCATGTTGTTCTCTAATATTCCTCGCAAACCTTGATTAGCTTCACTGCCACCATTCATGGGTTGTAATTGTACCTTGAGTCTCTTGATTTTTCCTTTTTGTATTTGATGTTCTACCTTTGAGCTCACTGGAGGGATTTTTTTTTCTTTATAAACTATATTTTTTGTACCATTCAAAAGCATTATCGACTTCTCTTAAATGACACATGAAAGAAATGATAAAAGGAACTATTCTCTACTTTTTTGTTTTTAACATTGAATATACCAAACATTTCAACATATTTCATCTTCTATTTTAAGCTCTGCATATGCTCATGCTCTATTATTTGACCATGATTCCTTGATTGACTCTTCATGAATATCTTATGCTTATTTTGACTATAGAAAATGGTAATGATTGTCTTCAATAATTCGGCTCTATACCTCTAGCTATCCTTTTAATATCTATATTTTGCACTAATCACATGTACCGCTACATTGGAATTTAGAGATATGTTGTTGTCCTCCTATTGAGTTTGAATTTAACCACCATTTCTTATCCCTTGTTACTGCTCTACATACATAATGATTTGTTTATCACTCCTTGTACATATAAATGACTACTAGTTAAGTGTAATTATTTACAAAAGATAGAAATAATGAATATTTCCTTGGCATGTGGGGTTTTCATTTATTTTTTTTGTGTCGTGACCTTTCATTTTCCTCATCTTCCTCTTTGGGGTTTTTACTAATGGAAAGTTTAGGGCTTCCTTTCCAGCACTAGAGTCTATCTGATTTCTTATGTTTGTAACTTCTTCACCAGAATGAGGACGTTCAGTCATGACAAGTGTTATCCATTTAACAATCATGCACCTATTATTTAAACATGAACCTTCCTTTGGAAAACATTCCATGAAGAAAACTTTTGTAGCCATCTAAGAGGTATCACCTCACAAACATCAGGACCAGAAGAAACAATAAATAAAAGTGGATCACACATGGCATTTTACTATCTTCTTTTCACATTACCCAGTTGCATCATATTCTCGTACTGTAATTTGATCTCACATACAATATTGGTGCTAATATTTATCTTTTTAAGTAGTGATATGTTCCAATACATGAATGTCCTTATCTGCATAATGACGTTGTCTTCTGATTGTGTGTAAGATTTAATTGAATGTTTGATTGATCTAGCTTTCATAATGTGATTTACTACCATTCTTCTCTAGTAAATGACCTTTTTCTATTTTTTTTCATCAAACAATGCCTAACAATTGACATTTTGATAACATAACCAATTTATCTTCTTGAAATGTTGTTCTATTTTGAAATATTAGTAGAAAATAGCACACACAATGTATAGCAACACCAATTTCTATGCATGTATGCCCTTGTTTCATTGATAGTGTAGTAAGATATTATTTAAATCATAATAATGCTATCAATATGCTTATAGTGTTACCATGTTCATTACTAATTTTACATACCGAGCCTCTTAAAATGCTCATATTGATGAATTGTTTGTCCCATTATGAAGCATGATAACTCACTATTTTGTCATAAATGTTTGAACTTGTTTTCACCATGTTTACTACTTCCATATAAATAGATGATTCTACCTCTTTCTATTAATGCACAAGACTTTGTTGCTAATTTGTGCTTCTTTATGAAGATGAATATCCTTTCAAGGCAAAATACATTGAGAACTATTATGTTGATCTCCTTTCTTTTGTGTTGATAACTACATAAATGATGTTGGAGTCACTTTTGTAGTAGCACTAATTATAATTGATGTTTCATTTGGCATTGCATTTACTGATTGGTTTTACATATAAGTTTCTCAACTTTCATTATTATGATAATTTTTCCACCAATGTTATGTGAACATGTATTTGAGATCTTTGATATCATTGAAGCACTCATAAATGTATGTTATTATGGGCTATTCATAGTAAGTTTTAGAGTCTTTGACTTGTATTATTCATCAATAATTTGTTTAACCTGACTTTTCATTTTTTCTTTGTTGCACTAAATACTATTTAATGATGCTATAAAATTCATGATAACCCTCCATGGATGACTTTTATTTATTTTATCTACATGATTATCTCTTCTATAGAAGTGGTTCTATTTGCATCATTTCTTGTTGTACATTTTGATGTTTTGTATCATGGTATTTTGGTTAGGAATAAGGTGTCTCAACCTTGGATAATTCCTATTCTTATTATTTGTTTTGTAAAATGTATTTCTTGCAAATAATGTTGATGTGTCGGCATCTTGAATTGTGTGTAAGGAGATCATGGCTAAAACGGTTATGACGGATTCCTATGACACGTAAGAGCTATGTCAGGAAGATTCAATGACAGGTGAAGACATGTGGCAACTGATAAATTTGAGTAAAACCCTAATACGGTTATCTTTGAGAGTAGCCCTAAAAGTGAAGCGCATGATATAAGCTTTTTTAGGGTTGTGAAGAGATGTGATGTGAGTGTATGGTTGGAACATTTTTATGCTGCCGTGATTTGTCTTCAAGTTTTTGGAAATCTTCTGAAAGAACTTGCATTGCAAGTGTATTGTAAGCTGTAATAGTTTTGATCAATACATTGTGCAGGTTTTGGAGTGCTGGGGTTTTTACCGAAAGGTTTCCCCAGGGTATATCATTGTGTCATTCTCTATTTTTCTATATGCATGGTATGTGGTTGCAATATATTTTTTAAAGTAGTTAACGAATCTGAAATTGTAAGGATTTATAAGAATTTGCACAATACTCTCCTATAGAGATTAGCATAGGAAGTTGTTTCTGCACCTGAGTTTCCTTACAATTTTATTGACTCATAATGGTGAATCTTCTAAAAATTTCTATTGATAGCATACTAGAATCAACCCTTAGAGGATTTCATTTGATGTTGCATGCTATCGAGAGACGCCCATGAAGTAAACTAGTTATAGAATAAAAGCATATTTTAGAAGAGTACTGTATGATGACTTGGTTTCTTTCTATTTCTTGTTCAATGCACATATTAGTCATTTTGTACATGCATGAGAGTAAATGTACAAGTAATTCTTGAGACTCTCCATTTATTAGATCTATATGATCTAACATCATTGTCACTTTAATTTAGAAACTAAGAGCAAGCTATAGAAATGAGAGACACAACAACCTGAGGCGAAACAAAATAGCAAAGAAAAACTATGAACCAATCATTTAGGAAATGGATGGTACCACTCCTTACTTGTGTAATTTTAATTATTCACATATATGCATTTATTTATCTACTTTGAATAATTTAGTCAGTCTCATGGCTTCTATGAGACAAAATGTACCTTCCTATGATGAACAACAATATCTTTTATACTGATGCATTTATCAAGGAAGCAACCCATTTTATTTGATAAGGATACAATGTATTTTCCACATATTACACAATGAATGAAAAATTTAGTTAGCAAGCCAGAGGTGTAGAGAATTAATCAACACTTATTAAAACTTCAATCATCTTGCAAAGCCTTAAGGGTATTTTCTACTGTTGATCTAAACCTGAACTTGTAGAACTTTATAGCGGGTACACCTTCAACGTAATTATATTTGTGGTTCCTTATTATGTAAAAAAAAATAATAAAATAAAAAAATCAATAAAATAATAATAATGGAGTGATAACGGTGTGAAGTTGTACATCTCGAGGTTGCTGAGCATTTGGAGATCGATTTGTTAGATATTGCCAATGAAGACATTTTAGACCTGTCTTCTAATGCTATTATCATCTATATATTGTGAAGTAATAAATTTAGAGACCACATTTGAATTTGGATAAAAGATATTGGCATGAGACCAACGGAGTTTATTTTATGCCTCGTCAATTTTTTACAGTAGATTTTGACTCATGAAATCCCAAAGATGAGATCTTAAAATATCTTTGGAAATTTGGTGGAGATTCTTTTTTTATGAAATAGAGACCAAAATTTTATCCAAAGGAGATGAGGCCTTCACAAGGACCAGTTTAGTTACATTTATATTATCTTCCATTTGAATTTTGGGGCGAGGAATGTCTCAGAAGAATAGGAAATTACACGGGCTAAACTATCAACTTGTATATGGGTGAGGGAGATACAATCCATTATGCAAAAATTTAAATTATTGCAATACTCAATCTGCCAAAAGAGATTTTATTAATAAGGAGTAAGGTAGGAATCTGGAAGAAAACCGTTGAATTGGAAGTCAAACATTTTTATTGCACACATTGCAGAAGAAGAAACCATTTTGATGAAGACTATCGTATTCCAGAAAATAAGGAATGGAGGAGGAAACCAAAAAATAAGGATAGAATGGAAGTTGAAGATGGAGAAGAAGTGGTGAGAGAAGAGAAGAAAGAAAAATATGTTTCCATCCCTCTTTTGGAATATCATCTATTAAAGGAAACCAAAAATAAATGTAATTCTCTTAATGAAGTAACAATACAAATAGAATCCCATATTAAAATATGCAACATTTTTAATAGCCCAGTGTAGGAAATCCATGAAGGGGAGTTAGATATCACATAATCTAGAACTATCTCCGAAACATTGGATGACCCTATAGAAATATCTAAACTTGGGAGAAAGTCTAACATAAAGAAAAGAGAGGAGAATGCTTATTTGCCTAAAAAAACTCCATTAGAAATTATTTGTTGAGATCCAAGGGAGGCATTACTTCTCCTGGAAAGAAATCGGCATTCACATGTGGAATGTTAGGAGACTCAAATCCCCTAACAAGATGCGTATGATCGAATGCCAGTTAAATAACCAATTGATTAACATTTTACTAATTCAGGAAACCAAATTATCTAAAGACAACACTAATAGTTTCTTTAAATATTTTGGTGAGTGGAAGGGTCATTCTCAAGAATATGATGGTGCTTTTGGAGGACTTTGTGTTATGTGGAATGATTATAGGGTAAATGTTTCTAGTTGATCCCTAATTTTTTTTTCTATTAGTATCTAGCACTTAGTCATTTTCTAAGCAATGTTGGTCGGTCATCCCTACAACTTAGCCATCTTGTAAAGGTTGAGTTATGCTTAGACTTGTATTTTGTATAGTTATCAAGCAATAGTTATTGCCAAGAAAGTCAGAGGTCACCGAGTACTTCAGTAGTCATCAAGCATTTTATGCCAATTTATATAGAAGAGTTGTATAAATGAAAGGTCTTTTCTTTGGAAAATATATGTATGAGAAGAAGATGATATAGAGAGGTTGTGAAAGCTGTGAATTTGTGTCTGTTGTATGTAGACCAGAGCTTTATTGGTGGAATTCATTAGAACTGATCAAGCAAAGACAATTTATGCCAAATAGTTCAGAATATTGTGTATTTCTTCATATACACTTGTGTTGCGAACAGTGACTTTTGAAGGTGGACTTAACTTTCTTTGGGCAGTGAGCCCTCCCTTTTTTTCTTCACTCCTAACAGGGTCTATCCTCTAACAAGGACTATGTACTGTAATGTTTCAATAAGCTCCTAACAGGGCTATATCTTCTAACAAGGATAACTATACTCTCAGTACATTATTTTTGGGTGCTAATTCCTATCGAGGATTTTTCCTTTAACATGGTTTCCTCGAGACCAAAATATTGTGTTATTGTGTTGGCATTCATTGTGCTCATTGGATCTGATATTGTGATGCTTAATGTTTATAGTTTAATAATCTATCATACAACTAATTCACCCCCCCTCTTAGCTATTTTTTGGACTGTTATTCCTAACACTTACATTACACAAGCTTGAAGTAGCCAGAGGAGAATTGAAGAAATCCTTAAAAGAAGATGGAAAGAATTGGAAATTCAACAGAATGTCACACAATAACAAGAAGAAGTCACTAAAAGTCTATTTGACAATGGAAAATCTACTAAAAATGATGCAACTATAGTAGATCTATTAGAAAGAAACAACATACTAAATGAAGATAACAAATGTCAGAAGAGAGAACATGAAATTCAATTAGTAAGACTATGTGAAGTAATTAAACAAAAAAAGAAAGCTAAAGAAGACAAGACAATGGCAGAAGAAGGAAAAATAAAAATGTATATAAGACTTGTTGAAAGGACATGTGACATGAAAAGGATGACAAACAATTAATTAGATAAGGTAAATCAACTTCTAATTGTTAATCAAGAGTTGAGCAGGAAAGATATGGAAATCACAAATATGAGATGAGAGAATAGTCAACTGAAGACTGAATTGAGATCTAAAAAGGAACTCAATGAAATGATGAAAAAACTAAATGAAGCTATGAAATACTTTGAAGAACTCTTGAGATCACCAAGAAGATCTTGTGACACCTCTAGACTTGGACATGATGAACACAGATCATCCATTGAAGAAGGTGAGTCATCAAAGAGATGAGAAAAAAGGAATGCAAAGTCAAAGAACAACGTCAAACCTACATGCCATCATTGTGGAAAGCTAGGACACACAAAAAACATCTATCGAAGAAAACATCTACAGAAGCAAGAATGGTAAGTCCAATCCTAAACCAAAATTTAGTGGAAATTTTGTTAACTGTAAGAAGCATGGACATCGTGCACATGAATGCAGGTCAAAGATCAGTAATCTACCTACAACACCTATATTTCAAGGAAATTTTTTTGACTGTCAGAAATATGGTCATAGAGAAAAAGAATGTAGATCTAAAGCTAAGTGGACATCTAATAAATAGAATAAAACACCTATGAAGGGTAACACATTCAATTGGGACTACAATACTTGGTATAGTTATCATTATTGTGGAGAATATGGTCATATTAGAGAAAATTGTCTGAAGACACACTTTAGAGGAAAATCCAAGAGTTGGATGAGTGGAAGTTTGGTCTATTAAATATACAAAAAAATTAGTCACATAAAAAGAGACTGCAGAGAACATGCACCGAGAAATGAACAATTCAAAAATGAAGAAACTATTGAACAAATAAGGAATCATATGAACAAGACATGGAGAAAGAAAGAGGAAGTGAGCATTAGTGGAGCTAGTGAACCTAAGGTCACCCAATCCAATCAATCAGGTGATCACACTACTTCAAACAAAGCTAGGAAGGTATGTGCGAAACTAAATTTTTGAGTTTCATATTCTACATTAGTTCCTGACATTTGATATGTTAAATTCTATATCTGCATGAATTGAGATGCATTAGGACAGATTTGAGAAAAGAGTTATATTGCACATTTCATGTTGAGCATCAGTATTTAAGTCCATAGTGACCGAGTCACTCAGTGTTTGCCGAGCTCCTATAATAAGCCGAGATATCATATGTATCGAGCATAACTAAATGGTAGTATTGACTGAGTCATTGTTTCAACCGACTATGAGTACATGATAACTGAGTTTTCATGTGAACACTGAGACAACTGTATTCACCTACAAAGTGTATGGATTATTTAATGAAGCCCTAAAAGTTACCGTTTAATCCTGTGAACTGAAAAATTACGATTCATTCTCATTTCACCCATCAATTTGAGAACTTGAAGAGCGATTTTTAAGAGACTGAGAAGAGCTATATGTGCTAAGCTAAGTTTGTGAAGATCTTTACAGTGTGCCATCATAAAACATCATGAAGGACTGTTGAAATAAGGTATTACCGAATAACTTGAACTTTTAATTTGAACCCTAAATTTAGAGATATGGAAGCTACTTCATTTGTAGTAGCTAAGAAGAAAGGAAAATAATTTTTGAATGTTCAACTTGTGAGGAGTGATGCATGCAGGCTGCCTAAATTTCAAGCCATTCAAGAAACTACAGTGAAGGGAGATCTCACCAGAGCCCTGTCATCAATTTTGTTGAGGGTTTTGATGATACATGATGTACACTCATGTTATATGTGCAAAATTGGAGAGATTTGTGATTATGAGCTAAGGGAGGCATATGAAAAGTTATGTATCAACAGAGTGTTGAAGGTAGAACATCAACATGTTTCCAAGAAAGGGTTAGTGCATGCCCTAGATCTCCTATGAAATTTTAAAGTTGAATGGATTAAGAAGATCTTGAGCAGATTTCATGATATGAAAATATGGCTGGAGAATGGGTTAGTCAAGATCACCAAGGATATGATTCACTGAGTCACTAGCTATCCCAGTCTTACTGAGAAGAAAACAATGTGATGTCAGAGTAAAGAGATGATTCAAACAAACACACAAGTAGTTTGGAATAAGAGACGAATGAAAATATCCATGATCACAGATCTGGAGATAGATTTTTTAGTGAGAGTGATTTCTTAGAAATTTTATTAGTCTAGCAGGTTAGATAGTGTTCCCTGCATTGTAGTCGATCAAGCATGAAAGATGGTGAAGAAATATCATACTTATGATCTCACCGAGTTGCAGTTGACCCTTCTTTCTGAGAACCTAACTTCAATCAGGAAGGCCAATAACTCTATGTTTAAGTTCATTTCTCTGATTATTTTTTTAATCTTCTATGTGCATAATAGTTTTCCTACCATAGGAAATGTTGTATGGAGTAAGGATCAACTTATAACTGAGTTGATAAATGTGTTTATTCATTAGTTAGGAGATAATTTTGATTATGTTATGGATAATTCAAGAACAATATGAGAAAGAGGAGTAGAATCTGTTAAGATATAGCTACGATCGGATATATATATATATATATATATATATATATATATATATATATATATATATATATATATATATATATATATATATATATATATATATATATATATATATATATATATATATATATATATATATATATATATATATATATATATATATATATATATATATATATATAAACAATTAGTTAAGAAGGGTCATGACCCTACGTAGCATAATCCATGTATGGTCATGGATCTTTACAAATATGACTATTCAAAGGATATAAATACATATCAATGGTTGGTAAAAAGATCTATAAAAACGGTAATCTATTTTAGTACAACACTCATATATATTCTCTATCTAGGATGCTCTTGATTTCACAACATGGTATAAGAGCCTAACCTATAAGAGAATAAAATATATTCACAACCTCATTGGAAATATGCTGGAAGTTAAAATGTTTATTATTAGAATTGTGTTAAATGACTGTTAAACAACATAACTATGATGATGCTCCACTTGTGGGAATATATGTCCTATAATAAGAGAGAGCTAATGAGAAAAGGCGATGAAAGATTTAAGATTTTATTGGTATTCCATATATGGGATCTGATATTTTGCTTGCAGTGGTGCTATCAAAAACATGATCCTGTACTGGCATATGGACAAGAATAACAATATTAAGATGGTGTGTCATTGTGTGGAAGAAAACATGTGTTGATTAAAACATATTATATATATGAGAATAAATATTTGAATACAAAAAACATTATGTTAAAAAAAAAAGGTTCTAATGGGGGATAAATAAGAAGCAATCCGAACTTTGTTAAAAATCAATGGAATAGGAATTAACATATGGAGATATGTTGGATATAGACCAAAATGAATAGAGGGTTGGAAAATACATCATCGAACATGAAGTAGTAATATTTTGGTAACATTGATGAGGAGAATCTAGGCAACATGCTATGGGGGAAAATATAATGATTGGGCTTCGACTTAGAATATAACATTCATCTAGATAAAGTTACTTGACTGGTATTATATTTGGTTGACAAAGCTTAGCTTTGGCCATTTCTGTAATAATTCAAACATTCTATGTTTTGCACTGAGAATTGGAAAAGGTTTAAGACTATAAACAAAGGTAGTTTTGAGAAAGTGATCGCACTTATAATGGACATGAATCTCACCCAAAAAAAATGTGCACCTTGGACACCCTATTCATCTTTGCAACCCATTAAGATTTAGTCAGTTATAATAGGGCTTCAGAATATGTGGAGAATTCAAACTATAACGCGTTCTTCCATTGATGCTTGGCTATGCATAGGAATGCGATGGACAGGAGACCAGAAATCAAAATTAGCCTCAATCAGAGATCGGCATACATGCAACATCAATATATTGGGAGTCATCAGATTGTTCAAAGACACAATATCACATTCATAGAGAATGCATTCTAGGTTTAACAATATATACTGTTAGATGACACAATCCTTATTCTAATTCATGGACTTTGCAAGTATTGATACTTATAATCAGATATTGAATAAACAGAGATACACTGTGTTTTAGAACACATTTGAGACATTGGCATTTCCTCAGAAGATAAGGATAATCCATCCTATCTTGTGATTGCATAATAATGATCAATGGCATGCATTTGAAATGTGGATTTTCATCTCCTGATCCAAATATCTATTCATTGGTAACATTACAATAATAAAGAATTATGAAGATATAGTTAATACTTATCATATAGGTCAGAGATTCTTCATTAAGAATTATCATTTATAATGATCGATAAGAGATTAAATTATAAGAAAGAATGGAAGAATATATATTGCTAGAAAACATCTAAGAGTAGAATATAATTATAGAATATTATATTTGAACTCTATCATGGATTAAAGAACCATTATCTGGTCAACCTCAGTACGGGATATATTGCTACTTAAAGGAAGGTCTCTTATAGAAAATAATGATATACGAGGGAGAACAAACATACTCATTCAAGGAGGCTCAGAAAGAAATGTAAAATATGGAGCATGGAATGATATGGAATGGTATGTAAGATATATGAATATATAAAATAAGGAACTCATGGAATATGGAGAAAGTGCAATCCTAGAATGAATTGAGAATTATCAAGTGAATTAATTGTGTCCCTAGCTATGGGGATTTTTGTGAAAATATTTGAAAAGATAAGTATCTCATGTTTTTTTAATCCATATGAATTTGCAGTTTATAATTCATTAAATAATAATTTTGCATTCTTCTATCATTTTAATGTTTAGGATAGTTTATCTTTATGAAGTATTTGTAATCTATCTCTGACATTTTCAGAAAGCTCAAGAAGTTGGTGAAATTTAGCTTCTAAGGAAACAGATGATTCAGTCAAGTTGGAAAAACTCGATCATATTGATTGAGAAGGAGTTCACTATTGAAGGTAAAACAATTTTGAGATTATAGTAGTGGGAATTTGTCGATAGAATTGCCGATGAGATGCACGTGGATAGAATCCCTTATTAAGGCATTCCTTATATCATGAGACTATAACTCATTGAGATAAACATCATACTAGAGGTCTTTATTATCTTCCGTCAAGTCCAAGAGGGAGTGTTAATGTTGTGGCCTTGGAAAAGATCAAAATGCATCGTATGCTACTCGATATAACCTTATGAATATTCATATTATTTGTATTGGTTCTCTTAGGAAGGAAGGTATGAACTGACATCCTACAGTGACACTGACTTGAGTATATAAATAGGGCATGCCTTCATGATAGAGGGAGAAACTAAAGGATCTGCATCAGTGGACATTCAAGGATCTTGATTTAGAGGGGGTAGACCATATTTTATTGGTTCTCTAGTAATCAATAAATTGTAGAGAGAATTATGATTACTACCATGTGAGAAGGCTCTATGTCAGAGGGAGAAGCTAGAAGATAAAATTACATTGGCACCCTAGGATCTTGGTCATAGAAACTTAGAGGGAGTGTACCATGTCAATATTTTGTATACTTTGTGATCTCATAATTTACCGAGACTATGAGACAGTACAACTAGGAAAGAAGGTGTCCTTTCAGATAATCTTGGTATGTTGAGGAGTAAATCCTTAGCTGAAAAGAAGGTTTCAACTTCAGTGATCCATCATTTTGTATCTAAAATGATTCTTGTCTTTAATAGACAAGTCTAAGGTGGAAGTCTTGGTTTCCACTCTCTCGAATGAGCCATGGTAGATCCACCCTTTGAGAAGAGTCAAGGTTGATGTCATGTGTGTGACTTTATGGGCCCATTAATTTTATGTTATATTATGAAAGGTGACAATCTTTCATATGTGTTGGGTTACTATGGCGAGGAGATGACTTAGACAATAGCTTAACCTAGTGTTAGGTATGACTATGTATTATAGTCACTAGTCCTGACAAACCTAGTCTCTAGAACATTTACGACCATGCCGAACCAAAGTTTGCCCAAGGTGCACTAAGCACGATTGGGGAGCGATCTTTCGAGGCTCGTATCTCAGACCTTGTGAGAGGTATTGACGAACTATGAGATGATACAAGACCATTTTTGTGAGGCCTACAATAATGTCTCTCTATTCTAGAAGATTTGAATTTGTTTGAATTTTTCATGCCAATCTCGCTTGATGCCAAAACTTGCAGTGAGGGTCAGCTCAAAGTTGCACCACTGGGTTTTTTCCAAATTGTTCATCCTGGCACTAAATGGTCTATGCCATTAGCTCTTGTTGGCTGGGTAAACGCTAGTGACAACCTCATTTTGAACATGAAGTCACTAGAATGTTTGCAAACATGCTAGACCAAAGTATCCCCAAGGTACACTAAGCACCATTGGGTATGTTAGCGAGCATTTTGGTGTGTCAAGAGGCAAAGTAGGACCATTCTTAGGGTAAACCTACCCAACCATACATGATGGAAGCATCGGTTTGCACCCAAAATGAATAGATATTTCTACTCTAAGGGAGATGGGGACATGACCATAAAGGGTCATTGGAAAATGTAAAGAGATCAAGGATAGTCATTTGAATGCATTGTGGAATGTGTCTGTGATAGGAAATGGAGTAAATTGATAGTCTATTGTCTTGTTATCACTTCCATGTCTATATTGCATCATTTCATTTGTATTTTAAGGAAATGAATTAACTAGTGTCTTATACAATAGTATTTGGTTGCAGGGATATGCAGGATATATGGTGGTGGAGAGACCACAAATGGTGGTAACTGTTGATTGAAGGTGCGTGAAGGAGCACCAGTCATTGTTGCGAGTATACATTCCAAAGGATGAGTATATTTTGTGATGGATTTATGCTAATGGGTTCCATATGGATGTGTTTGATCCATTGGGGGGATCTAGAGAGATTTGAAAGAGTCTTTTTGATCAAGCCCTGGCCTAGAGATTTGAAAGAGTTGATTTGACAAGTTGATCACGAGATTTGGGAAGTGAACTTTGAAGGATTTTCTTGGTTGAGAGCATCAGATAAACATGAATACAATGTAACACATAAATATTGAATTCAATTAAATGGTGAATTACACATGTGAACACACCTAGCACATAAAGTGTACACATAATTTTTCTTAAGTCATGAAGCATACATGTAGCATATCTAGATTATAAAGCATACATATGAATTCACTTAAGTCATGCATGTAGCCCATACACATGGATTTAGGTAATGAAGAATGTACTTGAATATAAATGAATATACTAAGGCATAAATCCTACACATGAGTACATACACACAAGAATATTTACATACTAACAATGAATAAATGAACACACAATTAACAAATTGGATCGAATATTAGGTTTCATATATATCAAAATGAACAATAATTCTATACATATTTATAAAATTAATATATCTAGACACAAAGTTGCATACGCCATCTCAGAATGTGTCATATGGCATCTCAAAATAAGAATTTCAACTATAAATTTTTTTAGGACATGCTATTCTACTACTGGATCTTCAAAATGCAACCTAGACTTTGAAGTACTCTTTAGCTCTGATGGATCCTACATTCAAATATAAAAGTGAAACCCTGAGTTAGATTACTTAATTTATATGGGTTCTACAAATAAAGTGGAATCCAATTTTTAAGGTGTTGAGGAGATTTTCATATCTATATATCCATTTTGTCCAAATTCAGTCCTAGGTATAGTTTATTCATTTTGTGATTTTTTCACACTCTAGCACTTGGAAGAGTTATGTCTTTTTGTAGTGGCTTCATTTTTTAGTACCGATGAAAATTTGGAGGATTTCATATTAGATTGTTGTAATATGTTGCCTATTTTTCTTTCTTGGTACTTGTTTCTCTCATGACAGATTAGATTCTTTCAAATCTCACTTCTCATAAATATCATATGGAGTCAAGGTGCATTCGTTGCCCCACTTCAAGAGTTTATGGTCTACTTTGGATGAACATCAATATGAATTCCATGGGGAGTATGAGATATTTTTTTAGATGAATAAATGTGATGCATATGGGCTTGATTGCACTGCATGTTTTGTACAACTTGTTGTTCCACAATGAGGAGTGCACTACACTAAAATAGGTATTAAATAAATAAAAAGGTTTTTCTGGTTTGTGAATGAATTTTGTACTTCGCTAATAGATGCAAAATGTACATCTCTTTCTCTTAGTGCATTTTCTTTCATTGAGGATTATTTGGTTAAGTTCAAATAATTGAGATCATTGGTTGGTTGTAGAAAAAACAAATTTGATAAGGAATGTATATTCTTGATTTCAGATAATTTAAAAGGATCATTTGTAGTCTTTCCATCTACCTTGTATCTCACCATGGATGCCTTGGGTGAAGCATTTAACATGCCTTATTTTGAAAATTTTTGTGACCATTTAATTAGAGAGTAAGCAAAGCTTTTTTTAGTTCAGATTCATTTACCAAGAGTTGAGCAGTGTTTAGCACAAACACCCAAAGGTAAATAAAAGAAGAAACACAAAACTAAGATAATCAAGCAAGGGTCCTGGCAGGATGACCCCACAATAGTGGGTTACACTTTTTTAGACATGC
>BSBK01009373.1:0-110000 GCA_027943335.1 Chamaecyparis obtusa | reverse complement strand
AAAATTTCTGTTCGGGTTTCAAAAGTTATCTTGAGCTGACTATGATGTAATGAAATGTAAAATAAAAATAATTTTAAGTTTGGTCGGCCTTATTGGCTAAAATTCTGGAACCTTCCTAGGCGGTGGAAAATTGCCTATATAAGGAAGGCTGTATTATTGTCTTAGGCAGTTCAGAATAGTTCTGGGTAGTAGATCTGGGTATTGATTCGAGGCTTTGTCCTACATAATATTGTAAGGCAATGCCATGTGGCTTTGCATATTGTAATTCTGAAAGTTTGTAATTCCACATTTGTGGAGATAATAAGAAGCCAATTTTCTGTTCTTGCATATTGTTGTTGTTTCTCTATTTCTATTATGTGTTTGTGGTATTAAGGGGAGCACCCTTCATCAAGTGGTATCAGAGCAGGAGTTCTTGAGTGTGTAAATAGATCACTGACTGTGAGGCAGTTTGCACCAGGACCGTGGCTAGGGTTTCAGCGCGCATCGCGAAAATGCCTCCATGAAGGGAACGTGGCGGAAGAGCTGGTGTTGTAACACCTGAGGTTAGAGAGCTGCAGAGACAAGTGCGAGCATTGCAAGAAGAGATTCACAGAGGAATGAATCTTAATGTCAGAGATGAAAGCGAGGATGAAGCTGAAGAAGAATATCAAGAAGGAGAAGTTGAAATTGTGAACCAGGAGGAAGAAAGACTTTTTCGAGCGATTTCCAAGATTGGGAAAAGACCTAAGATTGAGGTTCCTACATTTTCTAGAAATCTTAACCCAGAGGAATTGATCGACTGGATCAATGAATGTGAAGAATATTTTGAGTATGAAGATGTTGAGGATCCTGATAGGGTCAAATTTGTGATGGCCAGACTGAAAGGTCATGCGAAGATATGGTGGCAAGAGATTCAGTTGGAGCGAAATAGAAGGGGAAAGGAGAAAATCATGAGATGGGATCGGATGGTGGATAAATTGAAGCAACAGTTCATTCTTGTCGATTATGAGCTTGACCTACTGAAGAAAATGCAGAGTTTGAAGCAAGCAGGAAGATCTGTTCAGGAGTATACAGAGGAGTTCTATCAACTTCTCATCAGAACAAGCCATGCAAAAGCTGATAAGGAGAAAGTTGCCCGATACCTTAATGGGTTAAGGCCAAGCATTCAGGAAGAGCTGAATCTGGTTCGAATGAACAGTATTGAAGAGGCATACTTGTTTTCCCTGAAAGTAGAGGAAAAGCTGAACAAGAAGTTTGAGAGCAGACAAAACGGAAGAGGTCATGGTGGACGATCTGGTGGACGGTCATATGGTGGCCGAAATGAAGATCTGAAAAAGAAGGATGAGGCCAGTAGCAGTCAGAATCAGCGAGGAAATAATTCCAATCGCTTCCAGGATCAGAATAATAGAGATCAAAGAGGAAGAGGAAGAGGACAAGGATCTGGAAGAGGTGGCTTCCGTGGAACATGTTTTCACTGTGGAGAAGAAGGTCATAGGGCATTTGAATGTCCTCAGCGCCAAGGCAGAACAGACAGGAGAAATGAAGGCCAGGCCAGAATTGCACATGTAGATGAAGATGTCAGATCATCAAATTCTGAAGATGCTGAAAGAGGAGAAATGTTGATTAACAGAAGAGTCCTGTTGAGTGGTGAGAATGAACCTGAGAAAAGGAGGAGCTTGTTTCGCACCAGGTGCAAGTGTGAAGGTAAATGTTGTGATGTGATTATCGATAGTGGAAGCACTGACAATTTGGTGTCAGAAGAGATGGTGACAAAGTTGAAGCTCAAGAGACAGAAACACCCACATCCATATCGGATTGCCTAGGTACAGGATGACCACAAGGTCATGGTCAATGAACAATGCCTGGTGAAGTTCAAGATTGGCGGATACCAAGATGAGGTATTGTGTGATATCATATCTATGGATGCATGTCATATGTTGTTGGGTAGACCATGGCAGTTTGACAGATGTGTTGTACATGATGGCTGTGTGAATACCTATTCCCTGACAAAGGATGGAGTGCGACATAAGCTAAAACCATTGAAGGAGACTGAAGAAAAGGTATGTGGTAATGCAAGGATAACTTTTGTTGATGGAAGAAATTTCCTAGATGGTATGAGGCATGAGCATGTATGTTTTGCTTTAATTCCAAAAGCCGGTAAAGAGGATGTAGAAGATGTTCCTGTAGAAGTTGCAGATTTGTTGAATGAGTTTCAAGATATTGTATCCGATAACGTGCCTGATGGATTACCACCAGTCAGGAAGATCAGTCATCAGATGGACTTGATCCCAGGAGTGAGTTTGCCGAACAAGGAAGCACACAGAATGACACCTGCAGAAAGTGAGGAGTTGAACAGACAAGTACATGAGTTCTTACAGAAAGGATTGATCTGTGAGAGTCTGAGTCTCTGTGCTGTACCAGAAATATTAGCACTAAAAAAGAATGGAGAATGGAGGATGTGTACAGATTCTAGGGCAATAAATAAGATCACAATCAAGTACAGGTTTCCATTGCCACGAATGGATGATATTATGGACTGTTTGAGTAGAGCTGTGTATTTTTCAAAGATAGATCTGAAAAGTGGATATCATCAGATTCGGATCAGAGAAGGAGATGAATGGAAGACTGCCTTCAAGACAAAGGAAGGACTGTATGAGTGGTTAGTCATGCCTTTTGGGCTAACCAATGCACTGAGCACTTTCATGCGGCTCATGAATGAGGTTCTGAAAGAATTTCTGGGTAAGTTTGTTATTGTTTACCTAGATGATATTTTGATCTTTAGTAAGACATTGGAGGAGCATATGATGCATATTCGTATGGTATTTAAGAAGCTGAGAGAAGAGAAATTGTTGATTAATTTGAAGAAGTGCAGTTTTGTGAAGAAAGAGTTAGTGTATTTGAGATTTGTAGTTTCAGCAGAAGGTCTAAAAATAGACCCAGAGAAGGTACAGGCTATCCTTGAATGGCCTACTCCAAGGAGTGCTACTGAGGTAAGATCTTTTCATGGTTTAGCTAGCTTTTACAGAAAGTTTATCAGAAATTTTAGCAGTATTTGTGGACCCTTGACTGAAACAATGAGAGGGGATAGAAGAGAGTTTAAGTGGACTAATGGGGCAGAAAAGAGTTTTCAATTGTTGAAACAAAAAGTTATAGAACAACCTGTTTTAGCACTTCCAGATTTTAATAAGGTGTTTCAAGTAGATTGTGATGCTAGTGGTACTACAATAGGAGCTGTTATGAGCCAAGAAGGTAAACCTGTTGCTTATTTCAGTGAGAAGTTAAATGATGCCAAGAGGAAATATTCTGTTTATGATCAGGAATTTTATGCTATAGTTCAGGCATTAAAGAAGTGGAGACATTATCTACTTCCTAAGGAGTTTATTTTGTATACTGATCATCAAGCTTTGCAATATTTGAATAGTCAAGGAAAGTTGAATCAGAGGCATTTGAAATGGGTTGAGTTTTTGCAGAGTTATACATTTGTTTTGAAACACAGGAGTGGAAAGTCTAATAGGGTTGCGGATGCTCTTAGCAGAAGGAAACTATTGATAACAGAAATGCAAATTGAAGTGGTTGGGTTCAAGGAACTCAAGAATTTATATCCAGAGGATCCTGATTTTGGTGAAGCTTGGAAAGCTTGTACAGAACCTGTTACTCTAGACAGGATGAAATGGTTGGATTTCATCATCCAGGATGATATGCTATTCAAAGGGAGTCAGTTGTGCATTCCATGAAGTTCTATGAGGGAGAATCTCATCAAGGAGAAGCATAGTGGAGGATTGGCTGAACATTTTGGTCATGATAAGACCCTTGGTTTGGTTAGTGAGAATTATTATTGGCCATAGTTGCAGCAAGATGTGAAGAAGTTTGTACAGAGTTGCAGAGTATGTCAGATGGTGAAAGGAGTGAAGCACAATATAGGATTGTATCAGCCATTACCTGTACCAGAGAAGCCTTGGGAGGATATCAGCATGGACTTTGTTCTTGGTTTACCGAGGACTCAACGGGGACATGATTCAATTTTTGTGGTAGTTGACAGATTTTTGAAGATGGCACATTTTATTCCCTGCAAGAAGACTAATGATGTTGTTCATGTAGCAAAATTCTTTTTCAGAGAAGTAGTGAGACTTCATGGCTTGCCAAAGACCATAGTTTCAGATCGGGACACTAAGTTTGTTGGATATTTCTGGCGTACATTGTGGAAGAAGTTGAAGATAGATTTGAAGTTCAGTTCATCACATCATCCCTAGACTGATGGACAGATAGAGGTGGTGAATAGGAGTTTGGGAAATTTGCTGAGATGCTTGGTTGGAGATAAGCCAATAGGATGGGATTTGATTTTACCACAGGCAGAATTTGCATACAATAATTCTATCAACAGGAGCACTGGTAAATCACCATTCCAGATTGTATATGGAAGTAGTCCAAGAAATGCATCTGAATTGAGGAAGATAGATAAAGGAGAAATAAGTAGTGCTGAAGCTGAGGATTTTGTAGAACACTTGAAGAACATCCATGGGGAGGTGAGGAAGCATATTACCAAGATGAACGCACAGTATAAGGCTAAGGCAGATGAGAAAAGGAGGTATAAGGAATTTCAGGTTGGTGATGAAGTCATGGTTCATTTGCGGAAGGAGCGGTTTCCAGTTGGTACATATAACAAGCTAAAAATGAAGAAGTTTGGACCATGTAAGATATTGAAGAAACATGATTCAGGAAATGCATATGAGGTAGAATTACCTACTGAACTAAATATTTCACCAGTGTTTAACATTTCAGATCTGACAGAGTATCATGAGGGAGGTGTTGAAGATGAGATCACAGCAGCACAGTGGAGTATTCCAGCAACTAGTTCAGACACTAAGGAGATCGAAGATATACTGGAGAGTCGTGTTGGCAGAAGCACAAGGAACATGATATATGAAGAATATCTGGTCAAGTGGAAAAGATGACCTGTTGAAGATTCATCATGGCTGCCAAAGGAGGAGGTTAGCCATCTTGGTTTTCCTCTGCACACCTGAGTCGTGATAGGGTCACTTCTCAAATTACCCCAGGTGTCTGATGCAGGAGCATCCTGGGTGTAAGAGCAATCTTGCATCACCCAAAAAAACATTTCTATTTTTTTATTTTCAATAAGGGTTATTTTGTGCAGAGTTGCTATTTATGGAAAGTTACTATTTTTGGTAATTTTTGTATGTGCTTAGAATGATCTGATTTCTTTCTTGGAGGTTCATTTTGGTCATATAAGTCTACCAGTAAAGTTTCATTGCCAGATCAAGTGTATATTGGAAGATATTGAAGATTTTCGGTATTGGCAGCAGGGTAAAGAAACTTTGAACTCAGTTTTGAAGGCTTTAGAGGCCCCATATGAGGTTGAAAATTTGGGTGACAGGCGCTTGCGTGGGTCAAGCCTATAGAGTGCTTCGTGGCATTTTCAAAATGGGGTTATAATAGCCGATCGGGTCAACTGGTGATGACTTATGGTCTTCGGAAGTTGGGCCACCTCAAATGGCGGAAAATAATTTTCTTCAAAATTTCTGTTCAGGTTTCAAAGGTTATCTTGAGCCGACTATGATGTAATGAAATGTAAAATAAAAATAATTTTAAGTTTGGTCGGCCTTATTGGCTAAAATTCTGGAACCTTCCCAGGCGGTGGAAAATTGCCTATATAAGGAAGGCTGTATTATTGTCTTAGGTAGTTCAGAATAGTTCTGGGTAGTAGATCTGGGTATTGATTCGAGGCTTTGTCCTACATAATATTGTAAGGGAATGCCATGTGGCTTTGCATATTGTAATTCTGAAAGTTTGTAATTCCACATTTGTGGAGATAATAAGAAGCCAATTTTCTGTTCTTGCATATTGTTGTTGTTTCTATATTTCTGTTATGTGTTTGTGGTATTAAGGGGAGCACCCTTCATCAAGATGACATGTCATCCTGACCTGGCATTGGACCCACTGACAGGACCTGAACACTTGGCAGATCAAACGGCGGGTGCATGATCGCATGTGTCAAAAAACCTCTTCACAAAGATATGCCAGCCGTCAATCTTCATCCTTCTGACATCCTTGCAGAGACTCTGACATGGCCCCACTGACAAATCTTAGTCATTGCTATGTGGACCAATAGAAGATGAGCAAATCAGAAAATGAGGACCCACCCTCAAGGCTCTGACAACAAAGTGAAATCGAGGGCTTTGTTCAAATGATCCTACAGTTGGTGCATGATCTCATTTGAACAAAGTCTGTCGGGCCCGCTCTGATAAGGTTACACATCACAACCTTTAGCCAATCAGGAACTTCCACATAGGACAACATGGCATCGGACCCACTGACACACTGCAACACTTCATTGAAAGGGAATCGATGGTCAGCGCATGATCTGATGCTCTGACACAAACCCTTCAGATCATCAGATAGCCGTTAGATCTTTTAACCGGGACCCCACATAAAAAGATTTCTAGACCTCTTAGCGAACACACGACTGAAGGGAAGTTAACCATTCATTGAGTCACTAGATGTGTAGTGGTCACCATGAAACATTAAGCGACTGAGAGAATCACTGCAATTGCCAAATTGCCGAATGGAAAAGGTAACTACTGGGGAAATAAGAGAATAGGTGATCGACCAATAGGATTAAAGCACACATGGGAATTGAGGGAGTTAAGTGGCCAATAAAGTAACAACAAATTATAACAAGGCTTAGGGTTTTCAAGGTTTCATGCATCCAACAACTATTTTTATGAATTTTTGAACTGCAGACCAGGGAATTAGAAAATTTGCAAAGGCTAGAAGACAAGGCAGAACACCATGAAATTTTTAGGGATACTTGGTAGGGTAAAAATAGAGGCCCCTGAATAGATTTTAGCCAAATTGCATGGAGTAGGAAAATTAGGATAACATTTTGGCAATTTTTGCTGGATGTCATCCTGCTAAACATTGAAAACCAGTGGCCTTAAAGCAATCCATTGGGCATGGGGTCACCTCAGGAACACAAAACTTCAATAGAGAGACAAAACTAGAACCAGAGAAACAAACTTGTGCACAGGCACTTCTTGAAAAGTAGGAAACTAACCTAGAAAATAGGGGAAGAAGGCAGGCAAACATATTTACAAGAATTTAGAAAGAGGGATTAACCTCAAAGTAGGGCTTCAAGTGGAATCCATTGACTGAGATTGGTAAGACAAATCCTTCAGGATTTGATAGCTAGAAAGCATTGGATCCCTTTCACTCTATTATAACAAATGGTCCACCCCAAAATGAATCAAATTTGGTATGTCTGCCAGGCTTGGATTTGAATTCATCCCATTTGAGAACTACATCTCCAAGTTTGAAATTTCTGATCCTGGTTCTTTTATCAAAACTCCTCTTTGTCTGAATCTGATGGAACTCCATATCTTGCATTGACTTATTTCTAAATTCTTCTAATTCCATGAGCTAAGCATGTCTTATCTGTAAGGGATCTCCTTCAAATAGAGCATTTTGAGTGACCAAGTCCAGAGCTAGTAATTCAGTTGAAATGGACAACCTGGCCTCTCTTCCATACACTAGCACATAAGGAGAATTCCCAATGATCTTCTTTGGGGTAATTCTGTCTAACCAAAAGGAAGACATCAGTTTGGTATGCCAATCCCTTTGGTTGTCTTGCAGAGTCTTCTTGATTATACTAATCAATTTCTTATTTGTTGATTCAGCTAAGCCATTTCCTTGAGGGTAATAATTTGAACTCGTATTTAGATAAATGTC
This sequence comes from Chamaecyparis obtusa, assembly GCA_027943335.1. Classification (NCBI taxonomy): domain Eukaryota; kingdom Viridiplantae; phylum Streptophyta; class Pinopsida; order Cupressales; family Cupressaceae; genus Chamaecyparis; species Chamaecyparis obtusa. Next base: position 102,278 of record BSBK01009373.1, on the reverse strand, counting down.
ATTCTTGATTTCCCAATCTGAGACTTTAAGGCCTATAAATGCCAATGCATTATCTGATATTATAGAGTCTAGAGTGCCAAACCTATGAACTATATCATCATAAAAACTTAAGACAACACTCTCATTTGATTCTTTTAAATTAATTTCTTCTGTCCATCTGGTGAAGTAATCTGTTGCAGTGACTATCCATTTATGGGCTGCACTAGATGGAGGATTAATCATTCCAATGAAATCTATGCCCCACTTCATGAAGGGTTTCTCTGTTCTGACTGGTTGTAGGGGCAAGGCTGCAAGCCTTTCTTTTCCTGCAAACATGGCACACTTGATGCATTTTCTTACATACTCATGACTATCCTTGAAGATAGATGGCCAATAGTATCCAGCCCTCATGATTTTAAAAGCAGTAGTCCTAGGAGAAAAGTGACCTCTAGAAGGTCCATCATTAAACTCAAATAGAACATCAGCTATATTTTTTGAATCAATGCATCTCAAAAGGACACCATTGTGATCCTTTCTAAAAAGAACTTCATCTATCAGCACAAAAGGAACAGATTGCAATCTATAATACCTCCTTTTTGTTGAATCCAAACCTGTAGGACATTGTCCTATCTTCAGATAATTAATCATATTAGGCAACCAGCTTGTTGCCTTGGCTTGTTCTTCTATAGAATGTACCACTAGAGATGCATCCATTTATTCTGATTTCTTTGAACTCTCATATGATGCCAAATGCTCACAAAGACCTTTTCCTCTAACCAGCTTGGTAGTTTGAATATCTATGTCATATTCCATGACCTTAGTGATCCAACTAGCTCTTTTCTCATTTAGGTCCTTGGAAAGCAAAAAATCTTTGACACTTGGATGAGTAACCTTCAAGTGTACGTTGCTATGGGTCAACAAATATCTAAAATTTTTAAGGCTCTTCACCACAACAAGTACATGTTTCTCTACAAAAGATTATCTCTATTCATACTCTTCTAAACCTTTGCTAAAGAAAGCAATAGGTTGCTCCAATCCATCTGAATTTTCTTGGGTCAACATTGTAGATATAGCATCATAAACTCCATAAGCATAAAGGATAAAATCCTTACTGAAATTTGGGTTTGGAAGAGCAAGGACTTCTGTTAACGCCTCTTTGATAGCCTGGAAATTAGCTTTCCCTTCCTTAGTCCAACTAAAAGCTGAACTCTTCTTCAACATGCCTGTCAATGGCTTTAGTAAATCTGCAATATTAGGCAAGAAACGCTTGACAAAGTTAATCTTTCCTATGAAAGATTGGAGACTTTTCTTCTGATGTGGTAGGGGTAGCTCTAGGATAGCTACAATTCTCTCAGGATCTATTGTGATCCCTCCTTTGGATACTACATATCCCAAAAATTTTCCTTCATGAACTGCAAACACACATTTCTTAGGATTAAGAGATATCCCAAATTCTCCACACCATTCAAAAATCTTCCTCAAATGTTTGATATGGTCTACTGCATGCTTTGAATAGATAGTTACGTCATCTAAGTAGACCAACACAAACTTGTACATGAGGCTTGTTGGGAGTTCCCTTTGATCTTCACTTGTAGATTTATACTTTGATGGATAACTTAAATAATGCTTTGACTCTATCACCACTCCAAAGTCTACAAGAAAGAGGGACAATTAACAAGGATCAAAAGAGATCCTCCTACACTTTGAGCCTCAATGCTTAGGTGGGTGTACCCTTGATTCACTTCTTCAAAGGAATCATCAAATGTTATTCCAATATACTCTTTACTAACTAATTTAAAGATTTGATCATTTGAATGTGTTTGTGTGATTGATAATGATGAACTACATCCAGACAGGAGACCAGTGCCTTATCCTAGGGTAAAGAGTCACTAAATAATATATATCACCCTGAAACCTTAACTCAAATACATATAAACTCAGAGTAAGTGCTTTGCCTATTACTCCCCTCACTCTCAAACATGATCATCAAATTCCTCTCTAACAATGAACTCACTAAAATCACTGTAAAGGCTTTAATCCTAACTTTGTCAGGAACTCCAAGCTGATCTCACAATACTCTTTGTTTACCATATGCTAATCCACTTTGTGACCTTAACATATATGAATCCACAATCAGAAAAGAAGACAATCAGAGATTTAAGACAAGAATTCAAGTGTATTCTCATTAATTTTCAGAAGTCAATACACTACTAAGCAACAAAATACCAAAGGAAAAGACCCAAAATCAGACTCTCTTTACTCAGTGTAACACCACTAACAACCAAGGACCAAAGAAAAATTTTGGAACCATTACCCAATCAAGAATTCTACAACTTATACTCCCTAGTCATCTTGGAATTCTCAAAGAGAATGCAACAAGCTATGAATGACTTAGGGTTAGGGTTTCAACCACCCAACCAATTGGAAATAGCTACAAAAATTAATTGTAGGGGAAGAAACCCAGGTAACCAAGAGAAAACAAGCCCCAGGTTGATCCTCAATCATGACAAATTCACTGAGAAGGTACTGAGAATCACAAAAACATCCCAAAATGTCAACCCTTTTAACCACCTACGACACACCTCGAGTACAAAACTGCATAGTACAATCCCTGCAGATGATCAAAGAACACCCTGGACCACACTGCAATTGCAAGCACCACCAAACCAATCAAAATCAGCTGTTAAAACCATAAATTTTGGTACTTCCTGTCGCTGAAAACCTTTCAAATATTTGAATTTGAATAATAACGGTCATTTCATGGCGCTTGCAGTAAATTGGCAACCCACATTCAAATTTGAACCAACTTTAAGTCCTCTCCATTAGATCCTCCCTTTTCATGGTCTTTCAAGATTTACTTGTTAATATGACCTCCACCAAACTTAGCGAATTGGCAACTAAAGGATACCTCCAAGTCGTAGAATGCTTTACGTCTCCGCCAAATAGTTTGGCAATTACGTGAATGCTTTTTCGCCAGATCACCAGTCAATTTAGAATATCACCATTTCTTCTTGCGAACGAGCGAAACTCCTTAAAAAATTTTCAGCCGTAAAAACTCTATCAAGACCACCAGATCCCACCTAGGCCCACCTACAAATTGCCACATGTCATCATATCATTTGCCACAATCGCTCAATCATGACTGACAAAGGACCCACCGCAAAGCTTTCCCCTTTAGTGAAGATCGACGGCTGTCGCCATACCACTAACATATCCATCATGCATCTCTGATCAATGATATCATGACAACCATTAGATCTTGCAGCCAATTAACTCCTCTGAAACTGGCAGACCCACTAACAAGTCCACCTCAGCACACCTAGACCAAACACCGTTCGCCAACTAAGAATACGTGTAGTGGACCCGCCTAAAGAAAAGGCTACATCACTCAACAGAATGAACAGCCATCTCAAAATCTCAAGCTTCTGACAAAACCCTTGTGAAGACACGCCCACCATCAATCCTCTGACAAGACTAGGACCCTCTGACACATCGAAAGATCAGGTCCCATTGACAACAAGCCACTGTGCAAATACATGGACAAATCAAATAGCGCCAACGACACCTATGTGTCAATGGACCCACTTGCCTTCCTTATTAGAATCAACGGCTGTCGCTATACCGCTACATTAAAAGTCAAGCATGTTTCATTAACGGTATAATGATAGCCAAAAGATTAAATCAGACTTTAACCTGCCTGAAAGAAAAGCAATGTCATACAAAGAATTGATGGCTATCTCAAGATCTTATGTGTCTGACACATCGCTTGAGAAGATATGCCCACTGTTAGATGGAGATGGTGTCAGAGCTGGGCCCAGGGAAAATAGAGGTTGTCAAAACATAGGAAAAATTAAAGTGTAGGACTTAGGATTTAAGGAAAATTAAGGTGCAGAGGACTATAGGAATATATTAAAGGCCATTGGGGTAAAGACTTAGGAAAAATTTAAATGGGGCTGACCAAAAATATAAAGCACATGCGAATTAGGACCCTTAAGTGACCTGCGAAAAGGTAACATGAAATTATAACAAGGCCAGGGTTAAAACTAAGGGTTTTTTTTCATGTAACAGCTAGTTTTTGAATTTTTTGCTAAGGGTTTTAGCCAGAGACATGGAAAAATGACACAGAGACCAAGGGAAAGACAATGAAGCCATGAAATTTTTTGCATGTGCTAACAGTGGCTTTGTTTGGGGATGTATGCCTCCTACAGGCACAATAAGAATCTAGAATCACTGGTTATAGTAGACCATCCCACTGGAAAAATTGCAGACAACAGGGAACAAGCAAGGCCGAATAGGCAACAGGACCAAAAATTGACAGACCAGGATAAAACAGGGTAGGGGCAAGTAGCTTATTTATAGAAATTTAGAGAGTATACAGACCTAACTACTATTCATGGAAAACAAAATACCTTCAATTGAAGTATTTCTTCAAGAATTGTCCATGAACAAGCAATTTCTAAATATCACCATTTAATTCCTTAACAATATATGAATCTTGGCCCCATTATTCATGAATCTGATATGGCCCTAACTAGATGGGATCAAATTTACCATGCTTTCCTTTATCCTCCAGTCTAGCATTCCAAACTAACACCAAATCACTAGGTTCAAACTTCCTGTCAATAATCTTCTTATCATACAAATTCTTAACCTACAACTGCAATTTGACATTACTTGCAACTGACTCTCTTAGAGTCTCATACAATCTAATGAGGTCCTCAATTCTCAACTGCATCTCATCATCTATGTCATCATCATATATTAGAACAAACTTATACATTTCCAACAAATTATTTTGAGACATTCTTGCATATATTCCATATACTAGGTCAAATGGTGCACAACCAATTGCCCTCTTCATAGTTACCCTATCAGCCCATAGAGCTAATGGCAGCTTTGAATTTCATGCCCTCTTATTCTTTTCAAGAATCCTCTTTAAGATCTTAATCAAACTCTTATTAGTAGATTCTGCCTGACCATTTCCTTGTGGATGATAAGGTGAGGAATTAGAAATCTGAATTCCTAAACTTTTGCAAAAGTCCTTATATTCAGCAGACCTGAAGCACATTGCATTATCACTAACTATCCTCTCATGGCAACCAAACCTTGTAACAATATTATTCATCAGAAAATCAATTACCACTTTACTAGTTGCATTTCTTGTAGGTATAGCCTCTACCCATTTTGTAAAGTAATCAGTGGCAACTAAGATCCATGAGTGTCCTCCACTTGACTTGTTTGGTATCTCCCCTATGAAATAAATTCCCCATTGTTTGAAAGGAGCCTGAACTTCTACTGGTTTTAATGGTACATTACCTAAAAATTTAAGCTTACTAGAGAACCTTTGACAAGCATCACACCTCCTCACCAACTATTCTGCATCCTTGAAGATTGTGGGCCACCAGAATCCTTCTCTCAGGATTTTATGAGCAGTTGTCTTACCCATATAATGTCCCCCACAAAGTCCCTCATGCATTTCTTTCAACAATACTTTAGCCTGATTTTCATCTACACACTTCAATAGTATGCAATCCAAATTCTTTCTATACAATTTACACTTCACTATTACATACTTGATGGCTTGTAATTTCAATGTCCTCTTCTGATTATCATTCATGTTATCTAGACATTTCATGTTTCTCAAGTAATAGATGATATTTTGATACCAAATGCAATCATCCATATCACATGTATAGTCAATTTCAGAATGATTTACCTGATTTGCATCAAGGTTGGATTGGGCCATTAGTTTTGCCAATCCTTGTCCTCTAACCAATTTAGTAATCTGGACCTCAACATTGAATTCTTAAATCCTATTGATCCATCTGCATCTTCTTCCAGACACCTCTTGCTGTGAGAAAATATCCTTCATAGCTGCACTTGGCACAAAAGCAATCACAACTACTCCCATCAAGTAACACCTAAAAGCCTTGATTTCCTTCACAAGTGCATATGCTTATTTTTCATTTATGTCATACTTCAATTCTGCAGCCTACGAAGATTTACTGAAAAATGCAATAGGTTGCTCAAAACCATCTTTATTCTTTTGTAACAAAACTGTAGCAATAATGTGAAAAGATGCAAAACAAAAGATGTGCATTGGGACATTATAATCAGGTACCTTAAGCACTGATGCATCTTTGATAGCTTGCTTGATGTTTTTGAAAGCCTCATCAGGCTCACCCTCCCAATTGATTGCAGATCCCTTCTTCAACATCTTAGAAATAGGTCTAGTAACTGTTATACACTGAATTTGCACCCTTAGCTCAAGCTCTTGTAGTCTTGATAACTGAGTATAACAAGGGACTCATCTCAAGGTTGTGGGACCTTTTGCTAACCGAGATGAGACCTCCAGATTCTAGGCTGGTTCCTCTTGGATAATCACCCTGATTTTCTCTTAAATAGGAAAGTAAACTTGAGGGGAAAGGGATAGAAGGAATGCATGAAAGAGAAATGACAGGAAGAAAATCTATCCTACTAGGTGATGCACCAAACTTGGGTTTGGATCTCAGTATAGAGGAATGAAACCAGTGGAAGAATCAGGTCTAATAGGTCACCACTCACTAGATAGGTTTGCATAAGTGTTTCATAGGAAGGCCTGGACAGAAGACTCAACCTATGACCTGCAAACAAACATCCACTCCTATAGCTCGGTGTAGGATTGAGACAAGACTATTAGGGGCTGAAAAATACCCATAAAACATGTAAATTAGATCAAACACAGTGACACACAGCTACAGAAAGAGAGAGGGACCAGGAACCCCAATTTCCATTAACATCATTCATAAACCTCAATCCAATAAGAGACAAACTCAGACAAGGAAGCATAGGGACAGGAGAAATGCCACAAAATACTTTGCAATGTTTGAATTCAACAATGAAAACTTACAATTTGTGGAAAACCAGAGAGTAGGAAAAATGCTACTGATGGTTCTCCAAGAAAAGACTTTCTTTTTTACAAAATGCAAATTCTCTCTACTATAGGCTCCAAAAAAGATTATATACATCACTCAACTGCACTCAGGCAAGAGTCAAAAAATTAACCAGGGTCATACAGATATGTATAAAATAATCAACCCTAAACCAGTTGAAATCTGATCATAAATGCTTCTCTGGAAATATCGCAACGAATCAGATATCCTTCTTTGTATGTCCAACTCTGCAGATCAACAACTTTGATCCACCTACCCCCCGCTTGCAAGCCCATACTACTATAAATGCTCAAAATCTGATTGGATCCTCGAAAGGACCCAAAAATAGCTGACTAAATCTCTCTGGATATTCTCTCAATGCAACTGCCTCCAAAGTCATCAATTCTCAGCTACCCGCACTCTGCAAATGCTCACCTTGGAAGAAAAACCCCACAAAAAAGGTTGCATGGCTCAAAAAAACCACTGGTCACATGATTGCATGCAGCTAGGAAAGCCCACGCAATCATGCAACAAGCTCTTTGAAATTTGCCACTAGCCTTAGCAATGGTTGCATGATCACATAAGGCCGAAAGGCCTCATGCGGTCATGCGACAACTCCCTTTGAAACTGCCATCACCTTGCCACATGTCATCTGGATCCTACCAGAACTGACCACATGCCTTGAGAAGTCAGCGGTCGCATGATCGCATGAGCCTGAAAGACATCATGCGATCATGCCAAAACCTTTGAAAACTGTCACTCCCACGCAAGATAACTCGGCCCCGCAAGACCGCACTGCAAAGCTAACCCCGGCTCCACCCTGTGTTCAAATTTCATTTGTTCACCAAGTTGGGTGTTTCTTCCTTAACCCCGGGCCACATCCAGCAACCACGCGAAGACTGTCAACCGCGCAACCGCGCAAAGCTTTACCAACCTCGAGCCCAGAACTACCACGTGGCACTCCTCCATTCATCCCAGCCGCCACATAAGCATTGCTCAGGACCCACCAGATAACATACTTGCCAAACTATGCCATGTGGCCCAACAGGAGCCGAGCACGCGGCTGGACCCATGACCACACCAACCGGAAGCATCAGAAGGATCCTATAGTGGTCACATGGTCGCATGGGATCAGAAGATCCCATGTGAACATGCGACCACCGTAGATCTTGAATCTACAGGGGCCCACAAGAACTTCTGCCGACAGCTAGCCAAGAACTACCACGTGCCACCTTCTAACTCATCCCGGCCGCTACCAGCAACACCTTGGCAACCCCTGCCATCATACCCACTGCAACCGCTAACAGTTTTCCGCATGGTCACATGGGCTCGGGAGAGCCCATGTGATCATGTGCCAAACCACGTGATGCTTGCCGCTGACTACAAACCGCCGATCACCACCCTGCTGAAAGTACTAGGCCCATCGAAACCGCTAATGGCTCATCGCATGGTCGCATGGGCTCGAAAGAGCCCATGCGATTTATGCGAAAAACCACATGGCGTTAGTCACTACCCGTTGGATGAACCCTGCAGACCGCCTGTCGCATGGTCGCATGCAGTCAAGGGGCCGCATGTGATCATGCCAACTGCATGATGCTTCCCCCGCAACCACAGGCGGTTAGCTGATGACCGTTGGCCGCTTAAGATCTTGACTGCCGAAGATCCCATGCATGATACCGCATCAACGATTGTGGTATGATCTCATGGGATCAGAAGATCCGATGTGATCATGTGACAGCCATCAGATCTTTCTCTATACTTGCATAGCTTTAGACACTGGGACCCACCCATCAGAGTTGCGCGCTTAGGGGAAAAAGCAAATGCTAGAGAAGTGTTAACTGGAGAGTGTTCGAAAACACACTAGGTTTTCAGACCGAGGTCAAAAACAAAGAGAATTTTTAGAGCTGAGAGATCGAAAACACACCAAATTTTTAGACCAAAAGGCAGAAACATCCTGAGCCTGCAGAGAGGAGGTCGAAAACACAGAGAATTTTCAGAGCTAAGAGGTTGAAAACACACTGGGTTTTCGACACTTTGAGCATTTCTTTTGGAAAAGGGGCCGCGACAAAAAATGAAAGACAGGGAATTTTTGGGCAATAGTAACCTCTGCAAAATTTGTCACAAACCTCCTTAAGAAATTGACCTAACCAAAGAAGGACTGGATTCCTTTAACATTCTTTGGTCTTTGAATTTTATCAATAGCTGCTACCCTTTCAGGGTCAATTCTTACTCCTTGCTTTCCAACTAAGTGGCCAAGCAACTTACCTTGAATGACACCAAAAGCACATTTCCTTGGGTTTAATGAAATGCCAAATTCCAAGGCCCTCGCAATTATTTTTTCTAAATAAATACAATGGTCTTCTTCCTTGTTGGAATAGGCAGTTAAATCATCTTGATATACAACAAGGAAATCATTTATGAAATCTGAAAAGGCAACATCCATTGCCCTCTGAAAAGTAGCACTAGCATTTGTGAGACCAAAAGGCATTCTCACATAAACATATGTCCCCCAAGGTGTTGTGAAGGCTATCTTGAATTGCTCTGATTCCTTGACAATTACCTGATTGTAACTAGAGAAATCATCCATCATTGACATCAATTCTGATCTGGTTACTCTCTGCAACATAGCTTCCATATTGGGCAGACAATAATTATCATTTATTGAGCTGATGTTCAAATTTCTGAAGTCTACACAAAGCCTGATGTCACCATTCTTCTTTCTCATAGGAACAAGGTTTGACACCCAAGAAGAGTGCCTTATAGGCTTGATAATGCCAGCATCTCTCAATTTCATCAACTCTTCTTGGATCTTGGGTGCCAAAGTGGGATTAATACGCCTTTGTTTTTGCCGAAAAGGTTTAGCATCTTCTTTCAATGGAATAATATGCTGGAACAAATCTTCTCTATAAAGCTTTAGGTCATCATATGACCATGCAAAAACATGCCTAAATTTTCTCAATAATTCAATCAAAGATTTCTTTACCTTTTGAGATATATCTCTACCAATGTATACCTTTTTAGGTGCTTCATGTGTTCCAAGATTTATCTCCTCTAGATCAGCATGATCTTCTCTTTTGATATTCTTTTGAACTCTATCCTGGTTATCAAAGACAGTCTCCAAAACAACAAGTCCCTTGGGCACCTTGTTAGTTCTAAGCTAAATGACCTCATTGCCAAAGATAACCTCCCTTCCTTCTACTGACTCAATCAAGGCTGAACAATCAAATTCCTAACCATAATACTGATCTTCACAATTCATAAACTTCAAGATATCATTATCATCATAAAAAACTTGCCAATTTTCAATATTGTCTAGTATGCTAGGCCTAGCCTGAATTTCAACTTTACAGATACCAGAAAATGTAATATCATTGGGTTTGATTGCAATATTGGCTAACAAGTCAGCCATCTTATTGTTTCTCCTATCCTTCCACTCAATATTGAAGGCATCAAAATGCTCAATCAAATCCCAAATTGCATTCCTATATTGTTTTAGCCTTTTATTCTTGGAAGCATAAACTGACCTAACTTGGGACACTACCAACTCAGAATCACCAACAACACTTATGCATTTAATACCATGTTTTTGTGCCAACCTCAGTCCTAACAACAAAGCCTCATATTCTGCTATATTGTTGGTACAAAAGAAATTCAATGTGAAAGAAAATTTGTAGGTGTTTCCATCAGGAGAAATATGTAAGATACTTGCTCCTGCTCCATCCTTGCAATTTGCACCATCAAAGTACATTACCCACAAATCACCCTTCATAGAATCAACACTTACCTCAACAAAGATAGGTGACAAAGTAGGTTCGTTCTCAAATACAAGGATCTCTGCCCTAAAAGCATTAATATCAGTATCCACAAAACATCATGTTTCATTATCAACATTTCTCTCAATCATGTGGCATACTCTTGGCTCTCAGTCAATCTTGACAAACTGATCATCAATCTTGAAAGTGGCATAGGACAGATCACACTGTAAACTTCCACCCATGGTAGCACTCCACCTTCTAGATAGGAACATCCCATAATGACGAGGGATGTCCACTACCAGAACACTCATTGTTAACTCTTTTTCTGGATATGCTGCCAACCTATATGGCATTGCATTGATAGTCCCAATAATTGGTACCTCCCTCTGATCCATTGCACAACATATGCCTTGTATTAACTTTAATGCCCAACTTCTCCATGATTTTGAAAGGCATAATAGTATTAGAGGCACCACTATCAATCATACAGTTCCTCAACTTCATTCCATTCACAAGAACACTTAAAAAGAATGGATCAATATTTTCAAGGCTGGCATTGACAGAATTATCCAAATATATTGGAAGAATTTGAGACACAATTCCCTGAGCAGTAACACCTTTCAAAGCTTTATCCTAAGATCCATTGCATGGAATATCATTGTTATGAACATTATCTACCCATGCAATAGCTCTATCTTTGTGTTCAGGGATCCTCAACAATTCTGACAATGGAACCTTAACTGTAATTTGAGACAATACAGATAACATATCAATAGGAGCAAAAGAAGGAATCTCAATCTGCACCACCTTATTATCCTTTTGTTTATCTGACACATTAGGTGTATTGGCCACCCTCATTTTTTCAATCTTAGCCATTGTGTTAACTGGCTTCTCAATCTCACTAGAAGATCTTTAAATTCCAACTCCCTTAGGCTCACAATTCTTACCTTTTACATTCTTGAATTTCACCATGTGATCACCTTTTGATTTGTTCTCATTAGTCTCTTCGGAGTTGGTACTCTTTATGAACATTCCTGTAGCTTTCTCATTTGTATTCCTTGCCACCATGTCTCTAGTTTGCACTTGGGCAATCATTTCTACATCAATCCTATCCATCTCTTCTCTAGAAGGTCTTCTCAAATTTACTAGCTCAGAAGAAGAGTTCATGTTACATGTCTTCCTATCAATGTCTTCACTATTAGAAAAAACTTCTTGATGAAAAAGGGCTTGATTGTGTGTCTTCACATTTACATCTGCTTCTTCATCAAAATCAGAATCATCTTCATATCCTAGATATTAAGTAGCCATGTTGCATCCAATATCATCTTGATCTTCTTCTTGATCTATCCCCTCATTGCCACAATCTTGATTTGCAACCATAGAATGTGCAACCACACAATGCTCTGTAGAATGAGGGGACTGGCATGCAACACACCAATGTATGTCCTCCATGACATTTATTGATGCCTTTTGTAGAGGGTCAGTGAAATCTCCATCATTATTTCCTCTTGCAGTAGGGACAATAGGCTTGCCATTCTTCCATTGGGTGTTGTAGGGGTAGTTCTGCAATCTATTCTGCTTATTGAAATTGTTGTTGAACTTAGGCCTTTCATTGGTAGGAGCACTGATGTTCCTTTTTGGAGGTGCCTTCAAATCCTTCAATGCATTGAACACATTATCCAATTTATCTTCTTCTTTCCTCCTAGCTCCAACATGCTTATCATTTTCTTTTTTGTACCTCTTATCCCCAAACAACTTAGGGTCATCTCTCTTCCCACCCAACTTTCCCAATAACTTCATCTTGTTCTGAATATTGACAACAATCCTAAAAGCATCCCTATGAGTTCTTGGTTCTTTGTCCCTCAACAAATATCCCATCTTTCCATCAAATGCATTGAAGTATGTGGTTAAACAAAAATTGTCATCTAACTGCATAACTTGGAACAACTTATGCATACCCTTCTGAAATCTCATGTTGAATTCAGCTGCAGTCTCATTCTAATTTTTCCTTATGGTATTGAATTCATCCAACATGAAACTAGCATTGGGCCTATCACCATACTGCTCTTTAAAACATCCCTCAAGGGAATCCCAAGTATCAATACATTTATCAGGAAGTCTCTTAAAACAATCTCTAGCATCCTCCATTAGAGATTGAACAAATAATTTCATGACTACATCCTCATGCTCTACTTCATAATCATTAAGCATATCAACAAATAACCTAAGATGCTCCTCACAACTAATAGCATTATTACCAGCAAACTTAGGTACCTTATCTCTTATATCATTTTGAAAAGCATTCGGGTAGCCAGGAATTCCATCAAAACTAATTTTCCTATAGCCTTCTAACTGCATAGGTCTTCTTTGAAAACTTGAGCTAGTGTTAACCCTAGAATCAACATTAGCATTTACATTTCTATCTATTTGTGCATTTGACTACTACCTAGGATCAGCACCTATCCTAGCAGATGAAGAAGGATTTGAACTAGTAGCATTACTAAGTGGAATAGTAGTAGTCATAGATGGCATACCTAGTTTAGTAGTAGATGGACCAAGAGCATTACCTGATGAAACCTTCAAGAACTGGATCTTTCTTCTCTTCTCTGCAATGGAAGCTTCAATTTCAGCCTTCTCAAGTTCTCTTGCAAGGTCCTCATCTTCTTTTCTTCTTCTTTCTATTTTTATGTCCTTACTTGAATTTGGTGGTGGGACCTGTGGTATTGTCAATGATCTGCTTGTTTGATGTCCCACCATCTTCTGATTTCCTTTTTCACCAGCCGCAAGAGCAGGCCTAGTGATCTCATGCCCATCTTTATCTTTAGGCAAAGGAACATAACTTTGGACTTGTCTAACCATAGGGCCCTCCTTATCAAATTCTTGATCTTGTAGTAAGCACTCTTGCTCACTCCTCAAAGCTTCAAGATCACGAAAGACATCATGTTGCAAAGTTTTAGGAGCAGAAGCAAGCATCTTGTTTCTCTCCTTCATTTCATTAATCTTTCAAAGGAGAGACTACCTTTCTATCAGAGCATTCACTTTCTCAACCTCTCTCTCCTCTTGTAACCTCTTATGTATGGCATCCTGCTCTGCCAACTGTAACCTTAGTGCATTTAAATCATCAGGATCTACCATAATGTCATGAGAACCTGATGACACATCCATATCAGAAAGATTTTGATATGGGAAGTTTACTTTCCTAGGTCTCATGGGTTCTCTTCTGAAATTATCTTCATCTAGATCTAAATCAATCTCCAAACCCATCTCTCTAGCTTGTTCATCTTGACCTATAGGCAACAGATCCTTGTCTTGAAAATACAGCCTCTTGGGTATCATAAAATCTATCTTCAGAGCGACGACCGTCTGATCTAGGAAGTCTATCTTGTGAACCTTCCTCACTTGAGGAAATATGTGGTGCTCTACCTCTCATACTTCTTTGTTTTCTGATGGGAGCACTAGTAGACTCACCATTCCTTCTAATCCAACTCTTCTTCTCCTGTCTAGGTAATTGCTCCAGAGTTACCTTCAGATTCTTTCTAACAAAGGACTTGGTATTCCTTCTCTTATCCATGATTTAAAATTTATAGCATTGGTTCAAACTTTTTGAGTCACCACCCACCTAGATGGGAAAGATTTTACTTGAAGTACAACAGGAAAACAAGAGTGCACTTAATAACCTTTTATCTCTAGACTCTCCCTAGCAGAGTTGCCATTTTGTTGGGAGTTCCCTTTGATCTTCACTTGTAGATTTATACTTTGATGGATAACTTAAATAATGCTTTGACTCTATCACCACTCCAAAGTCTACAAGAAAGAGGGCCAATTAACAAGGATAAAAAAAAATCCTCCTACACTTTGAGCCTCAATGCTCAGATGGGTGTACCCTTGATTCACTTCTTCAGAGGAATCATAAAATGTTATGCCAATATACTCTTTACTAACTGATTTAAAGATTTGATCATTTGAATGTGTGTGTGTGATTGATAATGATGAGCTGCATCCAGAAAGGAGACCAGTGCCTTATCCTAGGGCAAAGAGTCACCAAATAATATATATCACCCTGAAACCTTAACTCAAAGACATATAAACTCAGAGTAAGTGCTTTGCCTATTACTCCCCTCACTCTCAAACATGATCATCAAATTCCCCTCTAACAATGAACTCACTGAAATCACCCTAAAGGCTTTAATCCTAACTTTGTCAGGAACTCCAAGCTGATCTCACAATACTCTTTGTTTACCATATGCTAATCCACTTTGTGACCTTAACATATATGAATCCACAATCAGAAAAGAAGACAATCAGAGATTTAAGACAGGAATTCAAGTGTATTCTCATTAATTTTTAGAAGTCAATACACTACTAAGCAACAAAATACCAAAGGAAAAGACCCAAAATCAGACTCTCTTTACTCAATGTAACACCACTAACAACCAGGGACCAAAGAAAATTCTTGGAACCATTACCCAATCAAGAATTCTACAACTTATACTCCCTAGTCATCTTGGAATTCTCAAAGAAAATGCAACAAGCTATGGATGACTTAGGGTTAGGGTTTCAACCACCCAACCAACTGGAAATGGCTACAAAAATTAATTGCAGGGGAAGAAACCCAGACAACCAAGAGAAAACAAGCCCCGGGTTGATCCTCAATCATGATAAATTCACTGAGATAGTACTAAGAATCACAAAAACATCCCAAAATGTCAACCCTTTTAACCACCTGCAACATGCCTCGAGCACAAAACCGCATAGTACAATCCTTGCAGATGATCAAAGAACACCCTGGACCACACTACAACAGCAAGCACCACCAAACCAATCAAAATCAGCTATTAAAACCATAAATTCTGGTACTTGCTATCAGTAAAAACCTTTCAAAAATTTGAATTTGAATAATAACGGTCATTTTATGGTGCTTGCAGTAAATCGGCGGCCCACGTTCAAATTTGAACCAACTTTAAGTCCTAGCCATTAGATCCTCCCCTTTTGCGGTCTTTCAAGATTTACTTGTTAATATGACCTCCGCCAAACTTGGCGAATTGGCGATTGAAGGATACCTCCAAGTCACAGAATGCTTTACATCTCCGCCAGATAGTTTGGCAATTAGGTGAACGCTTGTTCACCAGATCGCCAGTCAATTTAGAATATCACCATTTCTTCTTGCGAATGAGAAAAACCCCTTAAAAATTTGTCAGCCGCAAAAACTCTATCAAGACCGCCAGACCCCACCTGGGCCTGCCTACAAACTGCCACATGTCATCACATCATTCACCACAATCGCTCAGTGACCACTGACAAAGGACCCACCGCAAAGCTTTCCCCTTTAGTGAAGATTGACGACTGTCGCCATACCACTGACATATCCATCGTTCATCTCTGATCAACAATATCACGACAACCGTCAGATCTTGCAACCTATTAACTCCTCTAAAACTAGCGCACCCACTGACAAGTCCACCTCAGCACACCTGGACCAATCACCATTCGCCAACTAAGAATACGTGTAGTGGACCCGCCTAAAGAAAAGGCTACATCACTCAACAGAATCAATGGCTGTCTCAAGATCTTATGTTTCTGACACATCGCTTGAGAAGATATGCCCACCGTTAGATGGAGATGGTGTCAGACCTAGGCCTAGGGAAAATATAGGCTGCCGAAACATAGGAAAAATTAAAGTGTAGGACTTAGGCTTTAAGGAAAATTAAGGCACAGAGGACTATAGGAAAATATTAAAGGCCGCCGGGGTAAAGAATTAGGAAAAGCTTAAATGGGGCTGACCAAAAATATAAAGCACATGCGAATTAGGACCCTTAAGTGACCCGCGAAAAGGTAACATGAAATTATAACAAGGCCAAGGTTAAAACGAAGGGTCTTTTTCATGTTAAAGCTAGTTTTTGAATTTTTTGCTAAGGGTTTTAGCTAGAGACATGGAAAAATGACACAGAGACTAGGGGAAAGACAATGAAGCCATGAAATTTTTTGCATGTGCTAACAGGTCCAATGCCAGGTCAGGGTGACATGTCATCTTCTGATTGGTCAAAGTAAAGAGAAAATCTATGGGACCATGTTGCCAGGTATGCTGACTTGCTCAAGGGTGATTAGTTGCCACATGCTGATGATGACTTCCAGGTGGACTGATGTGTTAGTGGGGTCATGGCTTAATGAAGATCTACGACGGGCGTATGATCTGAAGGGATATTCAGCAGTCATTAGATCATGCGCCTACCGTTAGATTGGAATTTCAAATTGAGTGGGTCCGTTGTCAAAGCTTGCCGAGGTGTTTGCTGACGGAGTGGTCAGAGCAAATAAAAGAATGCCAAGTGGCATAAATGGGCCCAAGCTTGAAAGGATTTCACGAATGAGACAAGTCTTCGGTCGCATGGTCACCGAATGACTTCAAGGAAGAAAGGATCGAGGTGGGTCCAAATATGCTGACATGTTGATTTGCTCATTTCTCATTAGCCGCTGACTTCCATAGTGGTTTTGACTTGTCAGAAGGGTTTTAAGGTTTCTTTCTCAGCGTATCATGGCCGTTGATTTTCTGGGAAATAAAAGGATATCGACGGTCACATTTTAAAATGACTGGCTAGCCGTTAATTTTCAAATTCAAATAGTTGTAAGAGGGTTTTTTGCCAGTATTTCATTTGCAGGCCGCAGGCGGTGAGGTAGTTCAGTGAATTTATGTCTCCAGGACATTTGCAGTTAAAGGAGGATGATGAGGACGTTTGGGCAGCCATCATGGGTCATTTCTTGTCTCCAATAGGTACTAGTTATGCATTCATGGCATGACCTTGTGCAGGAAAGTGGATGAATCCAGGTCGCTTGTCTGCAAGTTGATGTAGTACAGGGATGGACATGCAAACTTGAGGTTTGATCGACCATAATGTTGTAGAGATATATTCATGATCAGACTTGGTTGAGTTAGGGTTAGTTATTATTGCAAATTTTTTGTAAACCCTACTTAGGTTTTAATTCCTACCTATGTGCAAAAAGAGGAGATGTATATATTGTATTTTTGGAGCTTTTGAGCTCAGAGTTGGACAATTGTAAAAGAATTTCACTTTTCTTAAGGGTCATCTATGGTATCATTTCTACCCTCTGGCTTATACAGTTGTAAATCTTTCATTGATGATTTAGATATTGCAGAGGTATTTTGTGACAATTCTTCATGTCCCTATGCTTCCTTGTTTGGATCATCTCTTAATGAATTGAAGTCTATGAATGTTTTCAGTGATAACTTATGGTTCCTGATCCCTCGTACTTTTTGTAATTGTGCGTGTTATTGTGTTTGATCTGATTTAGATGGTTTTGTTGGTATACTTCAGCCCCCTAACAGTCTTGTCTCAATCCTACACCAAGTTGTAGAAGTGAATGTCTGCTTGCAGGTCATAAGTTCTATCTTATGTTCAGGCCCTCCTATGAAACACTTATGCAAGCCTATTCAATAAGTTGTGACCTACTAGACCTAATCTTTTCACTGATTCTATCCCTCTATGCTGCAATTCATACCCTAATTTTGGTGTGTCACCTAGTAGGTGGTTTGCTTTCAGTCATTTCCCTTTCTAAGTATTCCTTCTATCCCTTTTCCCCTCAAGTTTTACTTTTCATGTCAAGAAGAAAATTAGGGTGATTATCCAAGAGGAACCAGCCTAGAACCTTTAGGTCTCATCTCAATTAGCATAGGTCCCAGAACCTGGAGATGATTCCCATATTATACTAGGTTATCAAGACTACGAGAGCTTGAAACAAGGGTGCAAACTTAGTGTATAACAGGAGGCTCTATACAACTCAAGAATGAATTAAATTTAGCTCATTCATGTGGTACCTAGTTTCCCATAATTAGCAAGGGAAATTTGTATCAACCAAAGCTAGAGGTTAACATAGAAAATGAATCCCCTTGGAAATAAGGAATAATTCAACATAAGCTAATCGATTCGGTGGTGTTATGTTTCCATATGTTGTAAGAGAATCTGTGGCATGTATAAAATTTTGGGATTTTATTGAACTGTAGTGTTATTCTTTTTCATTTTAATTGCATTTTTCAGGTTATGAAATTGCAATATGGAATCCACATGACAAGGACGATCTATCCCATGGAGAGGCATCTCAATAGGTACCAACTGTATAAATATAATTGATTTTAAAGGGACTAAAATTTTGCATCTCAATTAATTTTCTTTAGTTAAATTTACTCTTAGATGGGTGGGTGTTTTTACTATGATTGTTTAGTGTTCTATATCAAAGTTACTTTCTATAATAAGAGTAATAAACAGTGAGCTCCTCGGGGGGTAAGTTACGTTCCCAAAGAAGTGCTCTCTAGGGTGTGAGTTCACAATTCATCATGTAAAACAGAAATTTTTTCTTAAAATGTCCAACGCAATAACAAGTGCATGTTAGCTCAGGGTGACAATCTACAAGTCCACTTGGGTGTGTACAGTTCAATATCCAACCAATTCACTTAAATTGACTATGCATATGCTTGAATGAAATGAAGGGTTTCTGAGTGAGATATCTCAAATGTATATACAAAGTTGAAAGTTCAATTTGTTATTGATGTAAAAATCAGTAGAGTAGAGCAGAGGAGACCAGGTGAGAGACTACTAATTCTAATTCTCTATGGTCTCTAGTACAACACCTGAGAACTGTTGTCACTAGGGATTGCACCCGATTATGGCTAAGTGTGGACCTAGCAATCCCGTGAAATATGGGACTACTCTTGGGCTGTGGGTAACCTATCAGAGAGTAGACCTCCAGATTAGGGGTTGGCATCCCCTTGAATCACCTGAAACTTAACTAAACTTTGAAGGACAAGGGAGAGAATGCATGAAATTGAAACTAAAACTAGGTGATTCACCAAAATTTGATAGATCCATAGATTGAATCAAAACTCACAATGACACTTAAAATAACTTGGTAATTCACAACTTGACCTTGTCTGCCTTGACAATCCTTGAAATAAAGAGGTATTTGCATTAAAAGAAAGGAAAAGCTCCGACAACTTAAAACCAAACGTACACAGATTAGAACAACCACTGTAAAACACTTTAATAAAAGGGAAAACAGAGTAAATGAGCTATCAATAATTTAATAAATTTTTTTTATTAACTGAGTTATTCATGAGCATAAATATATTCATCTTTAGACTAACATAGAAGTATAAATGAGAAATAGGCCTCTAATTCTAGAGGTACCGAATTGGAGGCAACTCGAGCATGGTGCCAAGAATTTAATCATTTTAACTATTGCATTCTTTGGTCCGCTTCATTTATATAGTGACATACAATAAAGGGTAAAAAATTGGAGGCTGGGCTGCGTCAGGTCCTGTGTGAAATCAAGCCATTCCTTGAATCTCTGTTTGCAAGCCATACTAATTGAAAATCTCTCGTCAAGGTTTCAGATTTATGATCACAAATAATCCATTTTATTCAATTTACTTGAATCAATCTGAACCAAATACTTAATTATTGATTGGCTTGAGGGGAAACAACTAGAGAATCTGCACATCTTCATTAATTCTGTTTTGATATTCGTTAGATTGCATACTCTATGCTACTTCCACACTTCTGTTGTTTATATGCCATGATAATTGGACATTCTTGAAACTATAATTATTGTCCTTGAATGCATTGTCTTCAATACTGCAATTGTCCGTTGTTTCTATTTTTGTCTCCTGTTGTACTAAAATTGCCAATTAATAGAAAGGAAACAAGATAATAGACCGATGAGTAGGTAAGATACATGTTCTTTGCAGGAGAAATTTGTCATTGTCACTTGCATCTCCCCGGGAGAAAGCCTATGGGCTAAAAATACCAACCACTTGGACTTCGGGGATTGTTTGCTCGGAATTTTTATGATGATAACACCTTGAAAACTTGACATTAATTACTTATTTATATATTTTGTATGATAACACTATTGAAAATTTGAAATTAATTGCTTAAATAATGATATGTATGAACTATATGTAATGGGTCATTTTAGTATATATTTAACAGGCACTTAAAAGAATTAATTGGTTCTTTTAGCAGACCATTAAAAATCAATTCAGTGTTTAATATTCTTGACCAAGTTATTATCTGATAAGTAGGAGATATTTTCCATAGCAAGTCAAACAGTGATATTGCTATCAGGATTCAACTGTGTAGTTTTTTGAGTCAAACTCATTGACCCATGATTCATGAGTAGTGGTTCACACGAACCCATCTCTCATGAGAATGAATGGAACACTTAGCACTCATTGGATCTAAGTGATGCTCACAGAGGTGAAGCAATATTCTTGCTCAAGTTATTATCTACTCATTACTATTAATAATATACGAGTCATCTTTTGCTTTAAAAGCAATTTACCCCACTAAAACTGGTCTGTATTTTCCCATTTGGGAATTTGTATTTCTCAATTACATGCTTACACTGTGGTAAACTAGCACATTGTTGGAAGCACTGTTGTTGAACAATTTTATGAATTTTATTGATTTCTGAATTGAATTATTTATATCTAGTTCGCAATTTTTTTTTGAAGTTAATGAATCTTTGATTTATTGAAGACGTTCTTCATTTATGGAAAATAAATTTTTTTTAATATGAGATCTCAAACATTATTAATATTTAATTAGATGATGAAAATTGATATAATGTGTATATTATTAAAATTGGTAATTTATATTATTGAAATTGGTAGATTTCATTCATGCTGAAAGATAATTTCAGACAATATAGATGTGCATGTAAGGGAAACAGCTGTGCATTGTAAAATGTAATTAAATTTACGTTTGCAGGAAAAGCATCTTACAAATTACAATGTTATATGTTACCGAATCCACACTTGAAGGAAAGCCTCAAACCGAAAAATTACTAACAAATTACAGTGCAAGTTGAAATAAAATCCTAAACTCTGGAATCAGAAAATCATCATGTCCATTCCCAGATTGCAAGTTGAAGTAATGCAGATTGAAAATACACCACAAACGAATGTCAGGGGATAAATGTGTGTACATTGGGCATACGACCGCCCCGCCTTCTCACATGATTCTCGAGTATGCAGTACTTCGTGTCGATCGAGATCGACATAATGGATAGAATCGAATGGTATCCCATATTTAGGTACGCAATCAGTCTCAGATGTATGTCTATCATCTTACTTTAATATCACACAGTGGGGGCAGCGCCGCCGTATTCGTTTATTTGCCGCCACTTGGCTAGAATAAGTTCTGAAGTATCAAATCCAGAAATATCTAACTGCTCTCTTCTCTTAACCAATGTCATGGAAAGAAATTGTACACTATAGGATTTTCTTCATCTCTCTGTAAATATTCACTATCTATCAGATTTTCAATTCTCCTTTTAATTTCCTTTATATATGGCATGAACATGTCTTGGACCTGCTCAATCCATTGCATCAATAACTGCTTGTGATCAAATACTTTTCTGCTCTTCATAATTCTTATGATGGAAGCATCAATTATATGACATCTATCTTTGAATACAACCTTTCCAAGATTTTCTTTCACCTTGTTCAAATCTTCCAATAATAATGCATGTTCCAAGATAATGTTTCCATGTTTGCCTTCTGTTCTTTTTTTTATTATCTTAGAATGTGCATTATTATTGGAAGATTTGAACAAGGTGAAATTAAATAGTTGGAACACCTAGTTCAATGAAACAGAGGGACTGAGTTTTTCACAAGTCAAATCCTAGTTGAATTTGGAAGTTGAATATACAATTGCATTGCTGAAATCCCTCGCATGTTCAAAATATAAAATCCTAAGTAAATTACCAGATACCCAATCTGTGATAGAAATAGATTATTTTGAATTCAATGAAAATTTTTCATGCAACAAGAGAGTGATCGTCCTTCCGGCACCCACAGCCAATGTGAAAGAAAATGTTGGGAAGGTTGTCTTTCAAGATAGACGCCATATAATTAATGCTTCCATCATTAGAATTATGAAGAGCAGAAAAGTATTAGCTCATAAGAAGTTAGTGATGCAATGCATTGAGCAGGTTCAAGACATGTTCATGCCAGATATAAAGGAAATTAAAAGGAGAATTGAAAATCTGATAGACAGGGAATATTTTGAGAGAGATGAAGAAAATGCTAGAGTGTAGAATTTCTTGCCATGACATTGGTTCAGAGAAGAAGGCAGACATATATTTATGGATTTGATACTTCACAACTTATTGTAGCCCTAGATTTTGCGAATCTCTGCGAACTACCACGTTCACCAGGCCAAATTCCAGATTTCTTCGATAGATTCAAATCCTGCCCAAATCATCAAAATTCAAGATTTCTTCAATAGATTCAAAACCCGCCCAAAACAAGGACAACCCTATAGGAGAATGTTCCAAGATGGCAACCTCCCCAGCGGCTCCAAACTATGGATGAACATATGCAATTGTAGGACCCTTCTCTCTAAAGGTGTTCTCTGGCAAATCGGAAATGGAAGATCCATCAGGTTTTGGAATGACAACTGGATAGAGAACCAACCTAATTAGCCTTCAATTTCAAACCTCTTATGGATCACCTCGTACCTATCTTGGGTAACAGGGCTTCTAACTATATCACTGGCAGGGATTGGGAGCACATTCCTAAGTGGTTAAGGAATAGACCAGATCTGCAACATTCAGCCAAGGACCTCATGAAAATTACAACTAAGGTTACAATCTCGGGTCTTGAGGACTCAATTATCTGGGCCCCCACCCAGGTTGGTACTTTCTCTGTCAAATCTGCTTATAATCTACTTCTGAAGGAGGTGGGTAACTAGCAGGACTGGAAGAAGGTGTGGATTCCCCAGCTCACCTCAAAAATTAACTTCTTTTGGTGGACCTTAATGCATGGTAAGGTCCTAACCCAGGATAACCTAATAAAGAGGGGCATCCCCATGGTGAATAGATGTATTCTATGTAAGAAGGAAGAGGAAACAATGAACCACTTGTTCATCCACTACGACTATGCCTCTAGTTTATGGCATGGAATTATAGGCAAGTTAGGTATCCCATGGGCCCTAGATAGAGAAGTGCATCAATTTAATAACTGGAGAGCCCCCTCAAATCACCCCCTCCTCCAGCTCCTCTAGCGCTTGCTACCCCCCCACATCTGCTGGGTCATTTGGAAGGAGAGGAACAATAGGATTTTCAGAGAGGAGAGTATCAATCCCGACGCTTGCCTCCATATTGGAGCTAAGCTCTTATGTGAAAATGTAAGGATGGCCAAATGGAAGGTCCCTCCTTAACCTCCTGCTGCTTGGGAAGTAAGTTTTTCTGACAGGTGGAACATCCTTGCCGCGTTCTCCAGGTTTGATGATGCTAAAAAAATAGCTAGAAAAGCCACCAAATGGGTGGCCCCCCCCAGAGGATGGATTAAATTAAATTTTGATGCGGCAGCAAATAATATAAGCCAAGGTGGGGGTGGCATCTTGAGAGATCACAGGGGTGACTTCCTGCTAGCCTATGCTAGTCCTATCAACAACAGCACGGTTACCCAGGTGGAAGGCATGGCTCTTCTCTGGGGGATTGAATTTGCTAAACATTTGAATGTCAGGCAACTGGTAATCGAGGGGGATTCCATGGTGGTTGTTGAGGCTGTCAAAAGTGGTGCTAGTGCGGGGTGGCGGGCTAGACCTATCATTAGGGAGATCAGTGGGCTGATGTGTAGATTCTAGAGCACCTCCATAACTCACACGTATAGGGAAGGGAATTCTGTTGCTGACTCAATGGTGACAATGGGCCTAAGGCAAGCTAAACTCAGCAATTGGAGGGCGGTTTGTGATTTACCTCTAGTGACTCAGCAAATCATTGGGGGAGAAATGAATATCAAAGTTTAAATGTGCCACGATATTTTATTCATTGCCAATCCTCACTGGATCATGTGCTGGCGTGTCTTGATGATTTTTGCGATAATGGAAAAGAGAACCCATTTTCCCATAAAGAATCATAATTACCCTTTAAACATGTGGAGTAGATAGTATCCGAATCAAAGGGCTTACTTGGCCAAAGAGGACACCAAGTGTATCCTTGGTATTATTACTATTAATGGCACCTGGAGATCCGTTGGATTTGGTGGTATGGAGCCTGTTTCCCAAAAATTTTCCCAAAACCTATAGTTTAAGTTATACTCAGGGATTTTCTATAATTACAAAGGGTTTATCAAGTTTTACAAAGATACTCAGCTCTATGATTATCAGCTTATTATGGTTAAGGAGGGGCTGAATATTGAAATGGGAGGCAACACTCTCTGAATTGAACCTGATAAAATTGATAAGCTCTTCTACTTGGATGTGCTGGTGACTCATTACTGTAAGGAGAGCGGCATTTAGGGCTTCATGGAGAGAATGAAGTGTGGGCATGATGAACGTATATCCAAATAGTTTGTGTCATCTTGGAATAATAGAAATGTCTCTGTCAGCGGTATTCACTTCCAGCTGAATGAGGAGGTGATTGCCAAGGCGACTGGGCTATCCATGAAGGGGAGAAAATACACGAAAACCAGCCAAACTCCAAACCCAACTAGCCTTAACCAGTTCTTCAAGGATGGTGAGATACTAGTGAAAAAGCAGGGGGGTTTCAATAGGGAGGAGTTGCCAGATTTCCGGTCCAAAATTTGCCTCATGGTGATGAAATACTTCACTTTGGAAGGTAAGTTCACTGTCTTCTACTATTACCATTTACCATTTCTAAACCATGTGAGGAACAAAGATTTAATATCCATCCCCTTCTTCCTGCTGCACTCCATTGAAAGCAACATCCTTGACATTAAGGAGAACCCTGATAAGCAAATGCCTATCCTTCACCAGGGCCTCCTCCTCTACCTTTATCAATTCCACAAAGCCATTTGTCCTACACCTCAGCCCCCCCCAGTTATCCAGGAAATGACATAGGAGGATTTCTCAGCCAAAAATGAAAACCCCACCCAGTCCTCCTCCCTGTCCATCGGTATTACCCAAGAGGCTATTCCTGGTACCAAAGAGGGTAAGAGTCAGAAAAAATGTGTCAAAAATCCATTTCTCAGGAAGGATGCCCAGGATGTGTCTAATGTTTCCGAGTCTGAGGATATGAAAAATAGGAAGGATGATCATAGTACCCTAGAGATCGACTGTAAGGCCAAAAAAAGAAAATTATTGGAAAGCCAGGTCAACGTGGAGGTGGACTTGAGTGGGTCGGGTAGAAGGAGGTCTAATAGACTGGCCAAAGAGCAATGCAAAACTAAACTGCTAAAAATGGTGACTAAAGAGCTTTCCATGTCTGACAAGGACTCCCAATCCACCGAGTCCATGAATGATTCTTCGGAAGACCACATGAGCCCCCCTCATATTCCTGTTCCCAAACCCAAACCTACCATGGAAGCCCCCTTCATCTCTTCCCCGTCCCTAAGCCCGACTCACAATCCTCTGGAGAATCCCCCTTTCCCTGTTCACAACATTGAAGCCCTGGAGGATAGAAACAAGCTCAAAGGGACTCTTAAGATAAGGTTTGAGAAGTTGGACAGGGAGATTGCTAAGATAAAGAATAAGGTGCAGGAGCTGATGAACCAATGCAGGCTAACCAATAAATTTGGTTTGAAAATTATGCATGCATCAGTGACAACTCTTTGTCATTTGTAGGATAAGCTGGCGGGTGGCACTCTGGAAGCAAACGAGGACAACAAGGACCTCCTCCTATTCTTGCAGGAGTAATGGGCGACTACTCTACTATCTAAGTAGTTGGGTGGAAATAATTAGCTCAGTTCCTCTGATTTGGTCAATTTTGGAAGGGTTTAACCCTAGGTCCCCCAGTTTTGTGAATGGGGTTTTTATTAGCTTTTATTGCTCTCTGGTTAGCCCTGTGTGGCTTTTTACTAATACTTTATTTGATACTTTACTTGATACTGCTGATACTAGATACTCTGGGTTATTTTGTATGTTTAGTAAGGTGACTTTTGTTTTTGATAGAGGCAGATGAGAACTGCTGAACACTGTTATCTTGTTACTGCTGCTTGACTGGTTACATTAATATGCTGTTAATGTGCTACTAGTCCTCTGTTCTACGGGCCAGCACCCTTCTGTTGCTTTTATCTATCAAAAATAGTATGATATCCATTATATCTACAATTGAAAATAGTATGGGATGACTTTTAATGTCCCTTATTAAAAATATCAATAAAACAAAATTTAGGTTAGTGCAATGAGATGTAAAATCTATTTGCCACATTTTTAAGTATTATGAATGATGTGAATATCTAATTATAATAATAGAAACAATACACTGTAACATTTAAATTTACAATCTACACATACAAGAAATATATCTAAGGTCTATGTATAAAGTCTAAACTTACAATCCACACAAGTAGAAAATAAATCTAAGATCTACACAGACCTTAGGAGACTCCATTGTTTCTTTAGACTTGCTCCAATGATTTGGTATGTTGGTTCTTACTCACTGATAATAGTGCTCGATATAAAATAAGACGAGTAAAGGTATTATTTATATGCTTGGCATACATTTGATCAATGGTAGGGATTAAGAGGCAAAATCAACCATTGAGAAATGTTGAGAGAGAGTATGACATATCATGCACCTGGATTGGTAATATCTAGGGAAAAGGTGACGTGTAAATGCATAGAGAAAATAAATTATTTGATTCTTGAGGAAAACATTAAATTTTATAGAGGTATGATGCAAACAGATTGCTAAGATATAGGTATAATGTGACATAAAAATGCATAGGGAAAACAAACTTTTGATTCTATTTGATTTTTTAAGGAAAAGATTAAATTTTACAAAGGTATAATGCACATGGATTGCTAAGTGTAGGGATAAGGTGACTTGTAAATACATAGGGAAAATAAACTATTTGATTATATTTGAATTTTGAGGAAAATGCCAAATTTTATAGAGGTGGAATCTAAAGTGGGCATGCATTAACAAGATGGAAGGATAGGATTAGGTATGAATGCATAGAGAGAACAAATAAAATATTAAATTTGTATATTCATGGTGGGAAATTAAATAGGAGCCATGGTAAAATTAATTAAATAAAAAATATCTAATTATGGATGGAAAAAGGCAATGAAAAATTATTTAATTATTAAAGATTGAGAAGAATAATGCTAGGGAAGACATGATGAAAATGCATTAATAATTTTTAGGTCTACACTTTATCTTTTTTGAGATAGTATTTTTTATATAGCATTATTTTAAAGAAAAAAAATCCTCATAGTATGCAAACTGATAGGATGGTAATACACATAGATAACTTTATTTTGTATTTGCCATTTTAAAATTTTTGAATAAGTGGGACCAATTGGCTGGATTGCCCTAAATTTATAAATGTTAATGGTCAAATACAATTCAATTCACTGTCATTTTTATTAATTAATTTTATCTATTAAAGATTTTGCCAATAGAATCAATGTTTTCCAAATTATTTATTTAATATTTTCACCTATGATTTCAAAAGTGTCTTAATTGAAGGTTAGGACATGGGTTAAGTATATAGATTTGACATGTGTCTCAGTCTAAGAGACTTTCTATATATGGAACTTTGTGTCCTCTAAAACTTTGGCCCAAGATACAATTTATGTTATTCATCTAGGATCATCCAACAGTTACAAAAAATAGAGTTAGTATGTGTCAACTAATAGACAATTAACTCATGACACCTTAAAAAAATAATAAAAGTCTCTATAGGGGTCATTCTTTACAACTGTGGCTTGGCCCTTTGTCAAGTCTATCTAGGGTATTCTCTTCCTTCATCTCCTTAGTGGTTATTATTTGGGGAGGATATTTCCTACTTTATTTTTTGTGAAGTTTTGTACTTCTTCCTCAACGTTATTTTGTTTGTAAGATTTTTTGAATTTTTCTCCTCTCCTAGGGTCTATTTAGGTTGGTGATGTCCCTTGAGCCTTTCTTGGGGGCACTGCCACAAAACCCCTGCATTGAATAATTTGGGGGGAAATTTAATCTTTGGGTTGATAATTAGTTATGCTCCATATAATTGTTAACTCTAAAAAATGTACCCTAAGCTAAGCTGTAGAATTTAACTTTCTGGAGAGACATGAAAACACTCCTAGACAGCGGGTCAGCTAAACGTGGAGTGAATCTCTTGGTAAGTATGAATCCTAAATGGTACCCACCTAAACTAAACCTTTTTGGGAAAAGGTTGAGAAGGATAATATATAAAGTAAAATCTAACTCTAAAGGGTGATGCACTAAATTTTAAAGAATCATAAAAATTTAGATAATTAAGTTCTTGGTTAAAACTGACTAAGTGCAGAAGTCCATCACCACAACTCACTTCTACCAAATGAAGTTTACAATATTTATTTCCTCTCGAAGAATCATTTGCATAAGAGTGTGTCCTAAAGATTTTTGTTGGAATCAACATAAAAGCCTATTTTTAAAGCCCTCAAAGGACTCCAAAAAGACTTAGAAAATAAGAAATGGTCAAGCTACATCATCTCTAATCATAAAGGCTCCAAAAAATGCTCCAAAAACTTCAAACTAAGTAAAAAAGTCTCCTAAATCTCCTCCACATGTTTGATAATTGAATCCAACCTCCCTACGTACTTGGTCAAACCATGAATGAGAGTCTTATCCCCTTGACTTTTGAAAACACATGTTTCCTAGACATTAGGCCCTCATAAATTTTCAATCCTACACCCTATGACATGGAATTTCTCACAATAACTCATGATCATTAAGCACATGTGTTTCAAAAATTTACATTTAATTTAATATCTCTTATTTATTCTATTATGGATACCTAATTGATATTAATTATATCTTTTACAAAAAATATGTATATAATAACAATCTATATATTAATATTTAATTATGTAAATATATTTATTTTTAAGCCATGAAATCTTTTACAACTCATGGGGCTAAAAGTGTCAAAACTTTTTTTTAAACTAAGGAAAACAAATGCTAATGTTTATGTAGAAACCCTAAATCGATACAACCACAAAAATATCCTTCATTTTTTATTTGTTCATTTTACTCTTCTGAGTGGTTGGGAGCTCTCATGGCTCGGGCATATGAGGGTTTAAAGGTTGCTTGACGTGCTAGAGATTTCTTCACATTATTTTCTAAGGGATCTACTGAAAATTTTCTTTATTTCCCATATAAAGGTACCTCTTGTTAATATTAAGTCTTGATAATATGAATCCTTCTATATCTATTCTCTTCGCCATTTTGATTTTGAAGGATTTTGGAGTTGTTTGTGTAGATTATATCCATTTTAATATGTATTTTGAAAAAAATAATGGTTCTATGCATGCTGTGAATTTTCCCTTAAGAATTTTATGTAAATATTCCTTACATTCCATTCTAAATATATTTGGACAAAAATGGAAACTACCTTCATGGGTTCTCTGATATTTGTCGTAAACCCTGATTAGCTTCACTGCCAGCATTCAAGGGTTGTAATTGTACCTTGAGTCTCTTGATTTTTCCTTTTTGTATTTGACATTCTACCTTTGAGCTCACTGGAGGGATTTTTTTTTCTTTATAAACTATATTTTTTGTACCATTCAAAAGCATTATCGACTTCTCTTAAATGACACATGAAAGAAATGATAAAAGGAACTATTCTCTACTTTTTTGTTTTTAACATTGAATATACCAAACATTTCAACATATTTCATCTTCTATTTTTAGCTCTGCATATGCTCATGCTCTATTATTTGACCATGATTCCTTGATTGACTCTTCATGAATATCTTATGCTTATTTTGACTATAGAAAATAGTACTGATTGTCTTCAATAATTTGGCTCTATACCTCTAGCTATCCTTTTAATATCTATATTTTGCACTAATCACATGTACCGCTACATTGGAATTTAGAGATATGTTGTTGTCCTCCTATTGAGTTTGAATTTAACCACCATTTGTTATCCCTTGTTACTACTCTGCATACATAATGATTTGTTTATCACTCCTTGTACATATAAATGACTACTAGTTCAGTGGAATTATTTACAAAAGATAGAAATAATGAATATTTCCTTGGCACGTGGGGTTTTCTTTTTTTATTTTTTTTGTGTCGTGACCTTTCATTTTCCTCATCTTCCTCTTTGGGGTTTTTACTAATGGAAAGTTTAGGGCTTCCTTTCTAGCACTAGAGTCTATCTGATTTCTCATATTTGTAACTTCTTCACCAGAATGAGGACGTTCAATCATGACAAGTGTTATCCATTTAACACTCATGCATCTATTATTTAAACTCGAACCTTCCTTTGGAAAACATTCCATGAAGAAAACTTTTGTAGCCATCTAAGAGGTATCACCTCACAAACATCAGGACCAGAAGAAACAATAAATAAAAGTGGATCACACATGGCATTTTACTATCTTCTTTTCACATTACCCAGTTGCATCATATTCTCGTACTATAATTTGATCTCACATACAATATTGGTGCTAATATTTATCTTTTTAAGTAGTGATATATTCCAATACATGAATGTCCTTATCTGCATAATGACATTGTCTTCCGATTGTGTGTAAGATTTAATTGAATGTTTGATTGATCTAGCTTTCATAATGTGATTTACTACCATTCTTCTCTAGTAAATGACCTTTTTCTATTTTTTTTCATCAAACAATGCCTAACAATTGACATTTTGATAACATAACCAATTTATCTTCTTGAAATGTTGTTCTATTTTGAAATATTAGTAGAAAATAGCACACACAATGTATAGCAACACCAATTTCTATGCATGTATGCCCTAGTTTCATTGATAGTGTAGTCAGATATTATTTAAATCATAATAATGCTATCAATATGCTTATAGTGTTACCATGTTCATTACTAATTTTACATACTGAGCCTCTTAAAATGCTCATATTGATGAATTCTTTGTCCCATTATGAAGCATGATAACTCACTATTTTGTCATAAATGTTTGAACTTGTTTTCACCATGTTTACTACTTTCATATAAATAGATGATTCTACCTCTTTCTATTAATGCACAAGACTTTGTTGCTAATTTGTGTTTCTTTATGAAGATGAATATCCTTTCAAGGCAAAATACATTGAGAACTGTTATGTCGATCTCCTTTCTTTTGTGTTGATAACTGCATAAATGACCTTGGAGTCACTTTTGTAGTAGCACTAATTATAATTGATGTTTCATTTGACATTGCATTTACTGATTGGTTTTACATATAAGTTTCTCAACTTTCATTATTATGATAATTTTTCCACCAATGTTATGTGAACATGTATTTGAGATCTTTGATATCATTGAAGCACTCATAAATGTATGTTATTATGGGCTATTCATAGTGACTTTTAGAGTCTTTGACTTGTATTATTTATCAATAATTTGTTTAACCTGACTTTTCATTTTTTCTCTGTTGCACTAAATACTATTTAATGATGCTATAAAATTCATGATAACCCTCCATGAATGACTTTTATTTCTTTTATCTACATGATTATCTCTTTTATAGAAGTGGTTCTATTTGCATCATTTCTTGTTGTACATTTTGATGTTTTGTATCATGGTATTGTATTGACTCATAATGGTGAATCTTCTAAAAATTTCTATTGATAGCATACTAGAATCAACCCTTAGAGGATTTGATTTGATGCTGCATGCTATCGAGAGATGCCCATGAAGTAAACTAGTTATAGAATAAAAACATATTTTAGAAGAGTACTATATGATGACTTGGTTTCTTTCTATTTCTTGTTCAATGCACATATTAGTCATTTTGTACATGCATGAGAGTAAATGTACAAGTAATTCTTGAGACTCTCCATTTATTAGATCTATATGATCTAACTTCATTCTCACTTTTATTTAGAAACTAAGAGCAAGCTATAGAAATGAGAGACACAACAACCTGAGGCGAAACAAAATAGCAGAGAAAAACTATGAACCAATCATTTAGGAAATGGATGGTCCCACTCCTTGTGTAATTTTAATTATTCACATATATGCATTTATTTATCTACTTTGAATAATTTAGTTAGTCTCATTGCTTCTGTGAGACAAAATGCACCTTCCTATGATGAACAATAATATCTTTTACACTGATGCATTTATCCAGGAAGCAACCCATTTTATTTGATAAGGATACAATGTATTTTCCACATATTACACAATGAATGAAAAATTTAGTCAGCGAGCCATAGGTGGAGAGAATTAATCAACACTTATTAAAACTTCAATCATCTTGCAAAGCCTTAAGGGTATTGTCTACTGTTGATGTAAACCTGAACTTGTAGAACTTCATAGAGGGTACACATTCAACGTAATTATATTTGTGGTTCCTTATTATGTAAAAAAATAAAATAAAATAAAAAAATCAATAAAATAATAATAATTGAGTGATAACGGTGTGAAGTTGTACATCTCAAGGTTGCTGAGCATTTGAAGATCGATTTGTCAGATATTGCCAATGAAGACATTTCAAACCTGTCTTCTAATGCTATTATCATCTATATATTGTGAAGTAATAAATTTAGAGACCACATTTGAATTTGGATCAAAGAATATTGGCATGAGACCAACAGAGTTTATTTTATGCCTCATCAATTTTTTACAGTAGATTTTGACTCATGAAATCGCAGAGATGAGATCTTAAAATATCTTTGGAAATTTGGTGGAGATTTTTTTTTTTATGAAATAGAGACCAAAATTTTATCCAAAGGAGATGAGGCCTTCACAAGGACCAGTTTAGTTACATCTATATTATCTTCCATTTGAATTTTGGAGCGAAGAATGTCTCAGAAGAATAGGAAATTACACGGGCTAAACTATCAACTTGTATATGGGTGAGGGAGATACAATCCATTATGCAAAAATTTAGATTATTGCAGTACTCAATCTGCCAAAAGAGGTTGTATTAAAGAGTAAGGTAGGAATCTGGAAGAAAACTGTTGAATTGGAAGTCAAACATTTTTATTGCACACATTGCAGAAGAAGAAACCATTTTGATGAAGACTGTCGTATTCCAGAAAATAAGGAATGGAGGAGGAAACCAAAAAATAAGGATAGAATGGAAGTTGAAGATGGAGAAGAAGTGGTGAGAGAAGAGAAGAAAGAAAAATATGTTTCCATCCCTCTTTTGGAATATCATCTATTAAAGTAAACCAAAAATAAATGTAATTCTCTTAATGAAGTAACAATACAAATAGAATCCCATATTAAAATATGCAACATTTTTAATAGCCCAGTGTAGGAAATTTATGAAGGGGAGTTAGATATCACATAATCTAGAACTATCTCCGAAACATTGGATGACCCTATAGAAATATCTAAACTTGGGAGAAAGTCTAACATAAAGAAAAGAGAGGAGAATGATTATTTGCCTAAAAAAACTCCATTAGAAATTATTTGTTGAGATCTAGGGGAGGCATTACCTCTCCTGGAAAGAAATCAGGATTCAGATGTGGAATGTTAGGAGACTCAAATCCCCTAACAAGATGCATATGATCGAATGCCAGTTAAATAACCAATTGATTAACATTTTACTGATTCAGGAAACCAAATTATCTAAAGACAACACTAATAGTTTCTTTAAATATTTTGGTGAGTGGAAGGGTCATTTTGGGAATATGATGGTGCTTTTGGAGGACTTTGTGTTATGTGGAATGATTATAGGGTAAATGTTTCTAGTTGATCCCTAATTTTTTTTGTCTATTAGTATCTAGCACTTAGTCATTTTCTAAGAAATGTTGGTCGGTCATCCCTACAACATAGCCATCTTGTAAAGGTTGAGTTATGCTTAGACTTGTATTTTGTATAGTTATCGAGCAATAGTTACTGCCAAGAAAGTCAGAGGTCACCGAGCACTTCAGTAGTCATCAAGCATTTTATGCCAATTTATATAGAAGAGTTGTATAAATGAAAGGTATTTTCTTTGGAAAAGATATGTATGAGAAGAAGATGATATAGAGAGGTTGTGAAAGCTGTGAGTTTGTGTCTGTTGTATGTAGAGTAGAGGTTTATTGGTGGACTTCATTAGAACTGATCAAGCAAAGACAATTTATGCCAAACAGTTCAGAATATTGTGTATTTCTTCATATACACTTCTGTTGCGAATAGTGACTTTTGAAGGTGGACTTAACCTTCTTTGGGCAGTGAGCCCTCCCTTTTTTTCTTGACTCCTAATAGGGTCTATCCTCTAACAAGGACTATGTACTGTAATGTTTCAATAAGCTCCTAATAGGGCTATATCTTCTAATAAGGATAACTATACTCTCGGTACATTATTTTTGGGTGCTAATTCCTACCGGGGTTTTTACCTTTAACATGGTTTCCTTGAGACCAAAATATTGTGTTATTGTGTTGGCATTCATTGTGTTCATTGGATCTGATATTGTGATGCTTAATGTTTATAGTTTAATAATATATCATACAACTAATTCTCCCCCCCCTCTTAGCTATTTTTTGGACTGTTATTCCTAACACTTACATTACACAAGCTTGAAGTAGCCAGAGGAGAATTGAAGAAATCCTTAAAAGAAGACGGAAGGAATTGGAAATTCAATAGAATGTCACACAATATCAAGAAGAAGTCACTAAAAGTCTATTTGACAATGGAAAATCTACTAAAAGTGATGCAACTATAGTAGATCTATTAGAAAGAAACAACATACTAAATGAAGATAGCAAAAGTCAGAACAGAGAACATGAAATTCAATTAGTAAGACTATGTGAAGTAATTAAACAAAAAAAGAAAGTTGAAGAAGACAAGACAATGGTAGAAGAAGGAAAATTAAAAATGTATATAAGACTTGTTGAAAGGACATGTGACATGAAAAGGATGACAAACAATTAATTAGATAAGGTAAATCAACTTCTAATTGTTAATCAAGAGTTGAGCAGGAAAGATATGGAAATCACAAATCTGAGATGAGAGAATAGTCAACTGAAGAATGAATTGAGATCTAAAAAGGAACTCAATGAAATGATGAACAAACTAAATGAAGCTATGAAATACTTTGAAGAACTCTTGAGATCACCAAGAAGATCTTGTGACACCTCTAGACCTAGACATGATGAACACAGATCATCCATTGAAGAAGGTGAGTCATCAAAGAGATGAGAAAAAAGGAATGCAAAGTCAAAGAACATTAACAAACCTACATGCCATCATTGTGGAAAGCTAGGACACACAAAAAACATCTATAGAAGCAAACATCTACATAAGCAAGAATGGTAAGTACAATCCTAAACCAAAATTCAGTGGAAATTTTTTTAATAGTAAGAAGCATGGACATCGGGCACATGAATGTAGGTCAAAGATCAGTAATCTACCTACAACACCTATATTTCAAGGAAATTTTTTTGGCTGTCAGAAATATGGTCATAGAGAAAAAGAATGTAGATGTAAAGCTAAGTGGACATCTAATAAATAGAATAAAACACCTAGGAAGGGTAACACATTCAATTGGGACTAAAATACATGGTATAGTTATCATTATTGTGGAGAATATGGTCGTATTAGAGAAAATTTTCTAAAGACACACTTTAGAGGAAAATCCAAGAGTTGGATGAGTGGAAGTTTGGTCTATTAAATATACAAAAAAATTAGTCACAGAAAAAGAGATTGCAGAGAACATGCACCGAGAAATGAACAATTGAAAAATGAAGAAACTATTGAACAGATAAGGAATCATATGAACAAGACATGGAGAAAGAAAGAGGAAGTGAGCATTAGTGGAGCCAGTGAACCTGAGGTCACCCAATCCAATGGATCATGTAATCACACTACTTCAAACAAAGCCAAGAAGGTATGTGCGGAACTAAATTTTTGAGTTTCATATTCTACATCATTTCCTGACATTTGATATGTTAAATTCTATATCTGCATGAATTGAGATGCATTAGGACAGATTTGAGAAAAGATTTATATTGCACATTTGATGTCGAGCATCAGTATTTAAGTCCATAGTGACCGAGTCACTCAGTGTTTGCTGAGCTCCTATAATAAGCTGAGATATCATATGTATCGAGCATAACTAAATGGTAGTATTGACTAAGTCATTGTTTCAACCGAGTATGAGTACATGATAACTGAGTTTTCATGTCAATGCTAAGACAACTATATTCACCTACAAAGTGTATGGATTATTTAATGAAGCCCTAAAAGTTACCATTTAATCCTATGAACTGAAAAATTATGATTCATTCTCATTTCACCCATCAATTTGAGAACTTGAAGAGCGATTTTTAAGAGACTGTGAAGAGCTATATGTGCTAAGCTAAGTTTGTGAAGATCTTTACAGTGTGCCATCATAAAACATCATGAAGGACTGTTTAAATAAGGTATTACCGAATAACTTGAAATTTTAATTTGAACCCTAAATTTAGAGATATGGCATCTACTTCATTTGTAGTAGCTAAGAAGAAAGGAAAAGAATTTTTGAATGTTCAACTTGTGAGGAGTGATGCATGCAGGCTGCCTAAATTTCAAGTCATTCAAGAAAGTGCAGTGAAGAGAGATCTCACGAGAGCCCTGTCATCGATTTCATTGAGGGTTTTGATGATAAATGATGTACAATCATGTTATATGTGCAAAATTGGAGAGATTTGTGATTATGAGCTAAGGAAGGCATATGAAAAGTTATGTATCAATAGAGTGTTGAAGGTAGAACATCAACATGTTTCCAAGAAAGGGTTAGTGCATGCCCTAGATCTCCTATGAAATTTTAAAGTTGAATGGATTAAGAATATCTTGAGCAGATTTCATGACATGAAAATATGGCTAGAGAATGGGTTAGTCAAGATCACCAAGGATATGATTCACTGAGTCACTAGCTATCCCAGTCTTATTGAGAAGAAAACAATGCGATGTTAGAGTAAAGAGATAATTCAAACAAACACACAAGTAGTTTGGAATAAGAGACGAATGACAATATCCATGATCATAGATCTCGAGATAGATTTTGTAGTGAGAGTGATTTCTTAGAAATTTTATTAGTCTAGCAGGTTAGATAGTGTTCCCTGCATTGTAGTCGATCAAGCATGAAAGATGGTGAAGAAATATTATACTTATGATCTTGCCGAGTTGTTGTTGACCCTTCTTTCTGAGAACCTAACTTCAATCAGGAAGGCCAATAACTCTATGTTTAAGTTCATTTCTCTGATTATTTTTTTAATCTTCTATGTGCATAATAGTTTTCCTACCATAGGAAATGTTGTATGGAGTAAGGATCGACTTATAACTGAGTTGATAAATGCATTTATTCATCAATTAGGAGATAACTTTGATTATGTTATGGATAGCTACTTTGTAGAATTCAAGAACAATATTAGAAAGAGGAGTAGAATCTGTTAAGATATAGCTATGATCAGATATATATACAATTAGTTATGAAGGGTCATGACCCTATGTAGCATAATCCATGTATCGTCATGGATTTTTACAAATATGACTATTCAAAGGATATAAATACATATCGATGGCTGGTAAAAAGATCTATAAAAATGGTAATCTATTTTAGTACAACACTCATATATATTCTCTATCTAGGATGCTCTTGATTTCACAACATGGTATAAGAGCCTAACCTATAAGAGAATAAAATATATTCACAACCTCAGTGGAAATATGTTGGAAGTTAAAATGTTTATTATTAGAATTGTGTTAAATGACTGTTAAAAAACATAACTATGATGATGCTCCACTTGTGGGAATATATGTCCTATAATAAGAGAGAGCTAATGAGAAAAGGCGATGAAAGATTTAAGATTTTATTGGTATTCCATATATGGGATCTGATATTTTGCTTGCAGTGGTGCTATCAAAAATGTGATCCTGTACTAGCATATGGACAAGAATAACAATATTAAGATGGTGTGTCACTGTGTGGAAGAAGACATGTGTTGATTAAAACATATTATATATGTGAGAATAAATATTTGAATACAAAAAACATTATGTTAAAAAAAAGGTGCTAATGGGGGATAAATAAGAAGCAATCTGAACTTTGTTAAAAATCAATGGAATAGGAATTAACACATGGAGATATGTGGGATACAGACCAGAATGAATAGAGGGTTGGAAAATACATCATCGAGCATGAAGTAGTAATATTTTGGTAACATTGATGAGGAGAATCTACGCAACATGCTATGGGGGAAAATATAATGATTGGGCTTCGACTTAGAATATAACATTCATCTAGATAAAGTTAGTTGATGGGTATTATATTTGGTCGACAAAGCTTAGCTTTGGCCATTTCTATAATAATTCAAACATTCTATGTTTTGCACTGAGAATTGGAAAAGGTTTAAGACTATAAACAAAGGTAGTTTTGAGAAAGTGATCGCAGTTATAAAGGACATGAATCTCACCCAAAAAAAAATGTGCACCTTGGACACCCGATTCATCTTTGCAACCCATAAAGATTTAGTCAGTTGTAATAGGGCTTCAGAATATGTGGAGAATTCAGACTATAATGCGTTCTTCCATTGATGCTTGGCTATGCACAGGAATGGGATGGACAGGAGACCAAAAATCAAAATTAGCCTCAATCAGAGATCGACATACATGCAACATCGATATATTGGGAGTCATCAGATTGTTCAAAGACACGATATCACATTCATAGAGAATGCATTCTAGGTTTAGCAATATGTACTGTTAGATGACACATTCCTTATTCTAATTCATGGACTTTGCAAGTATTGATACTTATAATCAGATATTGAATAAACAGAGATACACTGTGTTTTAGAACACATTTGAGACATTGGCATTTCCTCAGAAGATAAGGATAATCCATCCTATCTTGTGATTGCATAATAATGATCAATGGCATGCATTTGAAATGTGGATTTTCATCTCCCGATCCAAATATCTATTCATTGGTAACATTACAGTAATAAGGAATTATGAAGATATAGTTAATACTTATCATATAGGTAAGAGATTCTTCATTAAGAATTATCATTTATAATGATCGATAAGAGATTAAATTATAAGAAAGAATGGAAGAATATATATTGCTAGAAAACATCTAAGAGTAGAATATAATTATAGAATATTATATTTGAACTCTATCATGGATTAAAGAACCATTATATGGTCAACCTTTGTAGGGGATATATTGCTACTTAGAGGAAGGTCTCTTATAGAAAATAATGATATACAAGGGAGACCAAACATACTCATTCAAGGAGGCTCAAAAAAGAAATGTAAAATATGGAGCATGGAATGATATGGAATGGTATGTAAGATATATGAATATATAAAATAAGGAACTCATGGAATATGGAGAAAGTGCAATCCTAGAATGAATTGAGAATTATCAAGTGAATTAATTGTGTCCCTAGCTATGGGGATTTTTGTGAAAATATTTGAAAAGATAAGTATCTCATGTTTTTTTAATTCATATGAATTTGCAGTTTGTAATTCATTAAATAATAATTTTGCATTCTTATATCATTTTAATGTTTAGGATACTTTAGCTTTATGAACTATTTGTAATCTATCTCTGACATTTTCAGAAAGGTCAAGAAGTTGGTGAAATTTAGCTTCTAAGGAAACAGATGATTCAGTCAAGTTGGAAAAACTCGATCATATTGATTGAGATGGAGTTCACTATTGAAGTTAAAACAATTTTGAGATTATAGTAGTGGGAATTTGTCGATAGAATTGCCGATGAGATGCACGTGGATAGAATCCCTTATTAAGGCATTCCTTATATGATTAGACTATAACTCATTGAGATAAACATCGTACTAGAGGTCTTTATTTTCTTCCCTCAAGTCCAAGAGGGAGTGTTAATGTTGTGGCCTTGGAAAAGATCAAAATGCATCGTATGCTACCTGATATAACCTTATGACGATTCAGATTATTTGTATTGGTTCTCTTAGGAAGGAAGGTATGAAGTGACATCCTGCAATGACACTGACTTGAGTATATAAATAGGGAATGCCTTCGTGATAGAGGGAGAAACTAAAGGATCTGCATCAGTGGACATTCGAGGATCTTGATTTAGAGGGGGTAGACCATATTTTGTTGGTTCTCTAGTAATCAATAAATTGTAGCAGAGAATTATGATTATTACCATGTGAGAAGGCTCTATGTCAGAGGGAGAAGCTGGAAGATAAAATTACATTGGCACCCTAGGATCTTGGTCATAGAAACTTAGAGGGAGTGTACCATGTCAGTATTTTGTATACTTTGTGATCTTAGAATTCACCGAGACTATGAGACAATACAACTAGAAAAGAAGGTGTCCTTTCAGATAATCTTGGTATGTTGAGGAGTAAATCCTTAGCTGAAAAGATGGTTTCAGCTTCAGTGATCCATCATTTTGTATCTTAAATGATTCTTGTCTTTAATAGACAAGTCTAAGGTGGAAGTCTTGGTTTCCATACTTTGGGATGAGCCATGGTAGATCCACCCTTTGAGAAGAGTCAAGGTTGATGTCATGTGTGTGACTTTATGGGCCCATTAATTTTATGTTATATTATGAAAGGTGACAATCTTTCATATGTTGTGGGTTACTGTGGTGAGGAGATGACTTAGATAATAGATTAACCTAGTGTCAGGTATGAATATGTATTATAGTTGTATGAGTCAAAAGTGACCACACTTCTATGAATCCTTACATGCAAGGTTGCTCAACAATGAGGCCTCACAAAGTGACTCATAGCTCTCTATGCATGGAGTTGCAAGGAACTTGATGGATTTTCTCTCAGCTAGAGCTATGAAACTAGTGACCTTGCTAGTCAACCATAGAATGATAGATTCACAATGAAGACAAGGGAAAGAGTGCCAATATCTTTAATGAAATCAAAGTATGCAATGCAATGCAAATCTAAATGAGAATGCAAACTATTCTATGGAAATGAGAATACAAATTAAGCTATTGAAAGGAAATACAAAGGATTACAACTTTCCTAATTAAGCTATGTGAAGTTATCTATTGCATAAAAGAAAATAAGCTATGAAATGAAGCTATGGATGCTATGATAATGCAAGAA
Organism: Chamaecyparis obtusa; assembly: GCA_027943335.1. Taxonomy (NCBI): domain Eukaryota; kingdom Viridiplantae; phylum Streptophyta; class Pinopsida; order Cupressales; family Cupressaceae; genus Chamaecyparis; species Chamaecyparis obtusa. The sequence goes on along the minus strand of BSBK01009373.1, from coordinate 60,691 downwards.
ATGAAGTCTAAACTATGAAGCAATGAGAAAATCCAAGAAAAGCTTGATGTAGCAATGATCTCCAAAAGCTCCAAATGCACCTAGAAAACCTGCAGCATAACATTAGCATAAAAGAGATGGATATGCAAATGAAGGAGAGAGCTCTCCTTTTATAAGAAATGAGGTGAAATGGACCATTGAGATTAAGAGGCAAAAAGACTTAATCAACGGTGGAGAAAAATGGAAGCTTGATCCTTGTGCACAAATATCCTCCAATGAGAAAATAGGAGTTGACTTTTGTGTCCATATGAGACAAAAAGTGCTTTTTTTTCTCTTTTTATAAAATAAGAATGATGCTTTATTTGTGGAACTTAGGATAAGAGGAAAAGGTGGGGCTTTTTATTTAAATAAAAGGGGAGGAAATATTCCTTTTAAGTAAATAAAAAACTTAGGATAAATGGTTAGCCCATAGGATAAAAATCCAATATATGATCGAAATTAAGACTTGATCAAGAGATTGATAATGTTGAAAATATTGATTATTGATAAAAATGATTCAGGGTTGATAAATCAAATAAATGGGGCCCAAAGTTTAGGTGACCATTTTTGGGTGCATACATTTGCCCCTCTTTGACTAATGTGTGATCGATTTGGGAACACATGTAGTCAAAGAATGAAGTTGAAATGTGAGATCGATCTAGGATCACAAAACAACTCAGATGTGAGGTTGATTCGGGATCACACCCAGACAAACATAAAAAAAGGCCTTTGAACATGAGGTCGATTCGGGATCACATTCAAAGTAAGAGATAAGAATCTCAAATTTGAGCAAAAGCTCACAACAGATGTCTGAATCAAGAAAATCAAGAGAATTAGGGATGAGAATCCCATAAGTACTGTCCCCTCGGAATCAAAATTGAAATCAGGTAGAGGAGAACAGCAAATCGATAAAAGATGATCAAATCAAAATGAAATCATAATCAAAGATAAATGATAATAGGATAACCATTAGGTCATGAAAACATGCCCCAATGAGGAAGACTAGAAATAGAGCGAATGAAAGACTAGAAAATTTGAGAGACATGGAAGGAAGAAAGTCCATCAAAAATCAAGTTATGCCTCAAAAAAGTTAGTCAACTGCGTAGAAGAGGGAGAAGATTTGAAACATGATTTTGACAATCAAGATAACCTCAAATTTTGATTTTGAGTCCGAAAATGAATCCAAGACATCGAAATTAGGTAGAGGTGCAATTTTCGCGTAATTCTGAGGTGTTTTGAAAATTGGTCAAAAAGTCAAAATGCTATATAAGGGGTAAAATGTCATTTTCAAAATCATTTGACTTTTAACTATTTGAGAATCAAGAGCTCTGAGAGATAGCGATGGCTCAACCAGTAGGAGTTCCCATCCACAGACACTGATTTGAGCACTCCTGGTTGCACAATCAGCCTCCACATTATGGTGCCCCGGTATGTATTCGAAAACTAGCTGTTGTTTGAGCCATTCATAGCATTTAATGCAAATTTAGCACGTTTTGAAATTTTGAAATTTTGAAATTTCTAGTTTTAGGTGAACTATCGCGTGATACTTTATAAGTATCGTGCCCTTTGGGAAGAAACATCGCGCGATACTTCGTGGGTCCCCAAATTATTGCGCGCATATAGACACCAGTATCGCACAATAGCTAGCAAAATATCGCACGATATAGGGCGAAGTATCACACAGCCAAAGGTGTATCGCACTGATATAAAGAGAAGTATCGCATGATACTTCTCCGTGAAACTTAAAATTTGGATCATTTTGAGGAAAGTAAGACATGGGTCTAGACAATAGTTGTGCTTTAAGTGTCTTGTACTGATTTTCATCATAGTATGCATTGACATATGGCTTGGTTGAATGATTTGTAGGAGGTCTTTCCAGCATTGATCATCAGAGCACCGAAGGTGGTGGGATTGAGATGTGTCCAGAACCTACATGATCCAGGTGAGGACGACATCAGAGCGATGGGATTTCAGTACTTGCTGAGGTTCCCCTACATCAGAGTTGATCACAAGCTATTGACAGCCTTGGCAGAGCGATGGCATAGTGAGCACAACACATTTCACCTGCTGATAGGAGAGGCATCCATCACATTAGATGATGTCTACAGGATCTTGCGGGTACCGTGCCATGGCGAGCCTGTAAGTAAAATCATGTTTTGAGATATAATTGTGTAAGTGTAAAGTTTTCATATGATGAAAACTAACATGATTTATGTGTTGGCATAGGTGTATTATGACCAGGATGCCACCAAGGGGTGACAGTTGATACAAGAGATGTTCTAGGATGTCACCATTTTGGATAGGCATGTCAGCTGGGAGAGGCTGATAGATGATTTTGGTAGAGACTTCCCGGTGCCATGCATTGTGGCATCATTCATTACATAGATTTTGATGACTGACCACAGTCAAAAGGGATTTCCTCTCGGCTGGGGTAGGTTACTAGTGGACTTCGTAGGGAGACCGCGGCATATGGCATGGGGTCCTACCATACTGGTAGAGATGTATCATGAGCTGCATGAGGTCATCTATAGGGATGGTCAGACATGGGCGTGTGGTGCCATCCTGGCATAGGTGTGGGCATGGGAGCACATTGCTATGATGCACCCTAGGGTTTAGCCGAGAGAGAGGAGATACCCATATATATATATAGATATGTAGGTTTTATATCACATGCCCATACAAGGGATGTGACACATTACAGGCAGATCCTAGATGAGATGACCTCATTCACATGGAGGCCATACAGAGATGTTGAGGCATGGGGTGATGCAGAGGATGAGCTGAGCTACATGCTATGTACTCGGCCACTGGTAGGCCGACACTCAGAAATTGTTGAGAGGTTCTACATAACACAGGTATGGCAACAGTTTGGGAGGCAACAGTGAGTCTCTACAGTGACTAGTATATATGCGAGGGCCAGAGATGAGGAGGGACATGGGTGTCTACCCATGTTAGACTATCAGTGGGCTATCGAGGAGACAACTGGGATTAGGAGGGAGCCATGGGAGTATCTCCCAAACATGGCCGATGCAGGAGCTGATGCAGCATACAAGGCATAGCGACGGAGGATACCATTCCCTTGATTTACTATACCAGATGCAGCACAAGTTGCCCCGGGAGGAGGAGACGGAGGAGATGATGAGGGTAGAGGAGGAGGCTAGGTCATAGAGGTGGGAGAGGGATCTAGAGCTGGTGGCTGAAAATGGCCACAAGGTCAGGGCTCAGGGAGTGAGGAGGTACAGAGACCTTCTCAGGAGCAGGTATAGGGACATGTGGATCCAGCTGTAGGGGATGATTTGAGAGCCCGCATTCAAACTCTTGAGGTAGAGATTCAGTAGCTGAGGGTCACTATAGCAGTACGGGAGCAGCAACTAGCAGATCTGAGATCAGAGAGAGATCAATAGATGAGAGATCTCAGGGCAGAGATAGCACACCGCGAGATGGCCATACAGGTAGCTACACTAGAGATCTGATGGGAGATGGCCAGAGTTGCATATTATCATAGACTCTATCTCCAAGTAGTGCCAGAGGGTCAGAGAGCACCGTCCTACTCTCAGAGGGCAGGGGCATCAAACATGGTGCCAGACAGGGAAGCAGCACCACCTCCACCACCACCATGTGATGGGGAGACTCAGACCTAGGGTTAGGGCTTAGGTTTAGATTTATGTCAGATGATGTTATTGAGACTTTTGATCCAGTTGGGATCTCAGTGATGACATTGTACCATGACTTGGCTTTTATATATATGAGATATACTAGATGTTTGATGTATCATATTTGATTGTCTCACTTGGATGTGTATCAGTTTTCATATGTATTGTCTTGTCTTACTTCGCTCAAAATGTTTATGTATGTGCTTATTTATGTTATCTCTCATAGATGTATGTTTGATTCTCATATATATTATATAGACTCATGTTTCTGAAAATGACTTTTTTTTGAAAGATAGACATGATGATATGATTAACCCCTTTTGATGATAGGAGCAGGTTCAAGATGAAAAAGGCCAAGGAGTGGAAGATGTGATCAAGAAGAAGGAAATATGAGTGCAGTCGACTAACAGGTCCATGTGAGATGAAAAGGAGACTCTCTCCATATGCAAAGTGCAAAACTAGACTAATCATGAACCTAAAAATGTAGGCTACTATGAAAAGTGGTTGACTTGCAAGGTCACAATGCTTATAGACATCTAATTATCATCATCAAGTGTTATTGGTAGCATCGTAAGATCATACAATACTCACTAGTATAACTATGGATATATGAATATGATCTATATCAGATAGGAATGTGGGAATCCCACCTAGGCATCAAAGACATATTTGTCAAGATGATTAATGCAGTGAGATCACCTAAGTTTGTTATGGCAAGCTTATGCTTGTATCAAGACATATGAAAGTCAAGATAGCTAGAAGCATGCACTCACAAAATAGTCAAGGATAATACCTTGTCAACCCCAAGTGTCAAGTAAGAGCAGCATAAATGCTCATGACAGTTAGGATCAACAAAATATACCCACAAGCAGATAAAGAAATAAAACATGTTCTCATACCCTCAGTCTTCTAGCTATGCATCATTGAAAACTTCTCAGGGAGAGACCACTCATCAAAGAAATCCTCATAGACAGCACACAAAGAAAAATAAAGTCAACATATCTCAGTGAGTTGATTGTTTAAGTGAGCGTGTGTTGGTCATAGAGTCAAACTTTGAGTATCACATTTGCCAATGAGAAATATCGCATCATACCTAGACTATTGGGTAAGACATCCCATAAGTGTTAAGAAACACTCGACACAAGGGTAGTGTTGAAAAACACTATTTGGGGTGGTGTTGAAAAACACCTGTTGTGAAATGCCCCAAGAGACAAATGCACCTAAAGGACCTATGTGAATAGTTATTCCCCCTAGACAAAGATAAAGATCAATTCCAAACCAAGTCAAATAAGGTCCATGCATGATGGAAAGTGGCTAAGTGTCGAGGACGCATGCTAACAAATAGGGGTGCCAAGGCCTCAAATAGCGCCTGTTTCCAGGTTTTCACCACTTGGATTTTATTGCAATTTTTTCTTTTTTTCATTTTTTTGTATTTTTGCTACCAAGGCGCCTATTTCCAAGTTTTCACCAAGGCACTATTTCTTTTTCTTTTTTTTGAATTTTTTGCATTTTTTGATTTTTTTTGTATTTTTTTCAGGACTGTATATGCTTTTTAGTATTTTTTCAGCATTATATATATATTTTTTTGGTATCATTTTCAAGATCATAAGATATGTACAAAGGATGCCCCCAGACAGAAATGGGCATCAAGGATAGAACTTCTTTAGGTGAAAAATGTTGATGGGCTCAGGGAGCTATTCTCCATCTTCATTTGATAGTAAATATGCACCTGTACCAAAAGCTGTTGTAATAATGTATGGTCCAAGCCAATTAGGTTCAAATTTTCCCTTTTGTTCTTAATGTTGTTGGTTCTTAGGATTCTCACACAGGACAAGATCTCCTACTTGAAATTCTCTAGGGCGAACCTTCTTGTTGAATGCTTTGGACATACACTTCTGATATACTCTCATGTGATCAAAGGAAGCCTTACGCTTCTCATCTAGAAGTTCTAGTTCTTGTAACCTCATGGCATGGTAATCCTCATCTGTAATCAAACCTTTGAGTGAGACTCTAAGTGAAGGTATCTCTACTTCTAAAGGCAACACTGCTTCAGTGCCATAGGTAAGAGCAAAAGGAGTAGCTCTTGTAGGTGTATGAATGCTAGTTCTATAGGCCCATAGTGCTGGATTGATTTGTAAGTGCCAATCTCCACCATTCTTGTGTACTGTCCTATGAAGAATCTTGAGAATAGTCTTATTAGAGGCTTCTGCTTGTCCATTTCCCTGTGGAAAATAGATAGAGGACCAATGTTGTTTGATTTTAAACGTTTTGCATAAATGCTTTAGGTCCTTGTTCTTGAATTGACCTCCATTATTAGTAATAATCTCAGAAGGCACTCCAAATCGGCAAATAATATGATTCAGGATAAATAGGGAAACTGTTTTGCCTGAGGCAATAGAAAGAGGGACTGCCTCTACCCATTTCATGAAATAATCAGTAGCGGTCATGATAAACTTATGTCCACCTGATGAGTTGGGGTGAATTTTCCCAACAAGGTCAAAGGCCCAGCGCTGAAATGGCCAATGAGAAATAGAAGGAATTAGCTCCCTACCTGGAGCATGAATCAGGTTTCCATGTTTTTGACATTTCTCACAAGACTTACAGAAAGCTACTACATCTGTCTGCATTGTGGGCCAGTAATACCCTACCCTAAGCAAGCTTCGGGCCATGGCAAGACCATTAGAATGTCCACCACAAATGCTCTCATGGATGTCTACTAACGCTTGGTTGGATTCCTCCTTTTACAAGCACCTAAGAAGTGTCCCTTCTAAACCCCTCCTATACAAATCACCAGAGATAAGGGTGTGGTGAGAGGCATTATGGATGAGGTTTTGGCATTCAGAATGGTTGAAAGTGTTAGGGATGATGCCATCGCGTAGGTAAGAATAGATAGCACCATAGTGGGAAGACTCATGACTAACCAAGGTACAAATGACATGTCTTTCATGAGTCAAATATGGGATGGTGTAGCTCTTCCACTAGGAATTCAAATCTTGATTCATGTTGTTCCAACTGAAGGAGTGAAGCTAATGTGGCCATAGCATCTATAGCTTTGTTTTCTATCCTAGGGATCTGTTGAAATGTCACAAATGTAAAGTAACGTCTCAATGATTCAACCATATTTTTTTAAAGTACCAATTTATCATCCTTGGTTTGGTACTCCTCATTGAGTTGGTTGATAATTAACTGTGAATCCCCAAAGACATGTAACTCTGTTATGTTCCATTCTATAGCCATTTTCAATCCATTGGTCAAAGCTTCATATTCGACAATATTATTTGTACATGGGAATAAAAGTTTGTAAGACTTTGGAATGTTGTACCCATGTGGAGAGACAAATAATACTCCAGCACCTGATCCATTTTGCATGTGGGAACCATCAAAGAACATCTTCCAAGTGCGGGTAGTCATATACAGTATGTGTTCATCTGGGAATTCTACCTGAATAGGCATACTATCCTCAACTGAGAAGTCAGCTAATTGGTCAGCAATAGCTTGCCCTTTTATGGCCTTTCTCTCAATGTACTCTATATCAAACTTAGATAAAACCATCATCCACTTAGCAAGTCTACCCATGAGGGCAGCCTTACTAAGAAAGTACTTAAGAGGATCAATTTTTGCAACTAAATGTATAGTATGAGCAAGCATATAGTGTTGCAACTTTTGGGAAGCAAACACTATTGCCAGACAAGACTTTTCAATGCTATTATAATTGATCTCATAAGATACTAGAGTATGAATAATGTATTAAATGGCCCTTTCTTTCCCAGTATCATCTAATTGAGCCAACAATGCCCCCAAGGAAGACTCTGTTACTGAAATGTATAAAATCAATGGTTTCCCAGGAATAGGCGGCATCAAAATTGAAGGATTAGCCAAATAATATTTTATTTGATCAAGGCTCTTTTGGCAATCCTCATTCGAAGCACATGTGGCTCCCTTATGCAATGTTTTATTGAATGGTTGTGCTCTATTTGCAAGCTATGAAATAAACCTCCTTATGGATTGGAGTTGTCCTTGAAGACTTCTTATCTGACTAACATTTCTTGGAGGTGGCATATCTAATATAGCTTGGACCTTTTCAGGATCAACCTCTATTCCTTTTGTTGAAATTATGAATCCTAGGAGTTTACCTGAGGCAACTCCAAATGCACACTTTTTCAGATTCAATCTAAGCTGAAACTGTGCCATGTGATCTAGGATTACTTCCAGATCATTGAGGTGTGTATCCCATTTTCTAGATTTAGCCAAGGTATCATCCACATAATCTTCCATGTTCTTATGCATCATATCATGAAAAATTGTGGTGATAGCTCATTGGTATGTTGCTCCTACATTCTTTAGGCCAAATGGCATGACATTCCAACAATAGGTTCCCCATGCACATGTGAAAGTTGTTTTCTCTTGATCTTCGGGAGCTATTTTTATTTGGTTATATCTGGAAAACCCATCCATTAAGGAGTATATCTTGTAACCCGCCGTCATATCCACTATCATGTTTATGTTTGGCAGTGGAAAGTCATCCTTTGGGCATGCTTTGTTGAGGTCTCTGAAATCTGTGCATACACGAATGGATCCATCATGCTTTGAAACTGGAACAATGTTTGAGATCCACTCGGCATAATCGATAGCTCTAATAAATCCTGCACTGAGGAGTTTTTCTAATTCAGCCTTAAAAAGAAGAGCTACGTGAGGGTGCATTTTCCTCAAACTTTATTTGATCAGTTTTATTCATGGAGCTATAGATAGATGATGCATAATAAGATTAGTGTCAAGTCCTGGCACATCTGAATATGTCCAAGCAAAGTTGATTTTTTTCTTTTGCAAAAACTTTGTATATGCTTCTTTTTCTTCAGCTGATAGAGACTGAGCTAGGTGCACTATTTGGGGAGCCTCTTCTCTATTCACATTCACTAGTTGCGTAGGCTCAATAAGAATTGATGACTTGTCTTCAAAGTAACTTGGAAAGTTATTAAGTACCCCATCCTTAGGCACCTCAAAGAGGTTTTCACCCTTGGATACATCTTTTCTTTTTACTATTTTTTGTTCTGACACCGCCACAAAGTGGTTTTCACCATCAGACCTATTTTTCTTTTTTTCTTTTTCTTTTATTTTTAGACTGAGGTACTTAATATCAGGCTCCGTCATAATTTTTGTCAGTTCATTGGTGGAAGAGACTATAGATTCAAGAGCATTCAGATAGCAAGCAATTTTGTAGTCATTCTGAAAAGTGAGGAGTTTAGTCTCTTGATGTTGCTGAGACCAGTCAATTAGGTCGTAGTGAACAAGTGGTAAGTTAATGACTAGTTCAACATTGTTTATGTGGAAGGTTTTATCTCTAGTGACCATACAATCAGGATTCATCAAGTCCCCTCCTAAGATACCTGAGTTAGGATTTGTCCTACCAAACGAAGTGTCGTCCACTAAGGCAATTCGAGGAGTACAATCCTCTAGTCCTACACTAAGCTTGTTGGTCACATCAGGTTGAGTACTATAAGTATGGACAACATCCATGTCCAAATCAACTGTTGCATCTAAAAGTGAGTCCCATTCAAACTCATGTGAGTCTATTTCTGAATCATTATTTGGGCCTTGTGATGTACTAGCATTGTTACTATCCATCGCAACTAGGATAGCAACACTTGCCATTGTCAATCTAGCATTCCTATAGTCACTATCGGTCATAGCTAGGATAGGAGTACTGTTAGTTGTCAAATCTTTTGAATCTCCCCAAAGGAGATTTGTTGAAGGCACCCAATCATCAGACATGTCTTGTTGATTGGAAAGATTAGGTGTGTAGTCTGAGTCATTGTCATTGTCTATCGCAGCTGAGATAGGGACACTTTTTTGTTTCTTATTTTCAAAACCTAAGCCAACTGTTGACTTATTCCTTCATCCAAAAAGGGCATGGTTAAGAGGTTCAGCACTAGCATCCAACCTATGACTAAGGGGACCATGTCCTGGATAACCCATATTCTTGACCAATGTATACCCTCTCCCATAAGCTCTAGGGGAAGGTGCAAAATTCTCATTATGTAGGTATTTCTCTTCTCAGTAAATCCAGTCCCTAATGGCAACCTCTTCTTTTTCTTCTTGAATCAGAACTAAGGATTCCACAAACTTATCAAACAATGTCATGGCCGAAGACAAGGGCTTCATTTCTTGAGAAGGTTGGCCATAAGACCTAGGGGAAATTGGCAATTTTGTGAATGAATCCAATTTGTAATCCCCCATACCAAGATCTATGGTCTTGAATTTATTCTTGCATTGTTCAAATGTAGTATCAAAAGTGTTAGCCTCCCTATTCAAAGGAATGTGAGACCCTTCTAAAATTGTGTTGACTGACAGTGTGCTATACCCAGGTATGTAGACTTCTATTCCATTGTAAGGGAACTTTACACACTGATGATAAGTAGATGGGACCGCTTGCATCTCATGTATCCATGGTCTACCTAACAAAATATTGTAAGCCAAAGGACCAGCATCAACAATCTTAAAAAAAATATCTTTCTCTACAGGACCAATTCAGATAGGAAGAACAGCCAATCCTTTAGAACTACGTTCTGCTTCATCATAAGCCTTGATAGTTATCTTCTTCCTTGTATCAATGACTTCTTCTGAATAACCCAAGGCCTTCAATAAGCTCAAAGAACAAATATTAAGCCCAGCACCCCCATCTATCAACATGCACCTGACACGGGTCTTGTGGATCATAACCTCTATATGAAGGGCCAAATTGTGTGGGTGGCTTAATAACTTGTCATCTTCTTCTAAGAATGTAAGGTAGTGAGGGCTAGCCAAGTGGTTGACCATATTCTGGAATTGATCTATATCTATATCATTAGGGACATTAGCCACTTGCAAAGCATCCTCAAGGACATGCTTATGCCTAGGGGACAATTCCAAAAGCTCAAAAATAGATATCTACGCTTGTGTGCGTTGTAATTGATTAATAAGGTTATAGTTTGAATTAAGACCAATGGAAAATTTTGGGAGAGCACCTTTTGACATGGGCTACTTAGATTTACTAGAGCTAGGACCTCTAATAACAATGGGAGCTTGAGACTGGCTCCTAGTGACAGCATTGAGGGGTTCAGACATCCTTAATGAGTGAGGGCCTCTTAGTACGACAACGGGTCCTTCATCAGGTATAGGATTTGAATCAACATCATATCCATAAGGGTCTTTCCCTCTCATCATGTTGACATTATCATCAGCAACTTCGATCATGTTAATAACATTCTCTGCACTTGTGTAGGTGTAGTTAATAGCAGCCTTGCCATTCTTATTGCTAGAATTCTCTCCTTTCTCATATTTGGGCAAGGGTTCTTTAAAAGATTTATGATCCACATTAGTGGTTAAACCATCAACTTGTAATCGTCCACTTTCAATGAGATCTTGGACAAGATGTTTAAGTTTAAAACAATTTTGTATATCATATCCAATTCCATTGTGAAAGACACAAAAGGCCTTCTCATCCCACCAATGAGGCTTAGGATTTGGTATGCAGTGCTTTGTAGGATCTTGAGGGTGCACCAAATTATGAGAAATTAACGTCTTGAAAATGTCTACATAGGAGTCCCCAAGTTTGGTAAATTGCCTCTTTTCTGTTTTAGGTCTCGCTTGATACTTGGGTTTATTCTCTTGTTGTGCTGAAGATGTTTGTAGCTTCATGGCTTGGACTGCATTGGAGAGATTAAGAACTCCTTCATTCTTAGGTTGAGATAAGTCAACAACTCTGTCATTGACCACTTGCTTATTCTTGTTCCAATAAGGGTTCTTTTTGTCCTTATTACCATTATAGTTGTTGTTTTGGTCATTATTGTTATTAGTTGGTTTAGCCAAAATTCCTTGTTCTTTTAGGACATCCTCTATGTGACATGCCACTTCTATCATGGTATCAAAAGAATTAAATGGGATCTTCCTGACCTCATACCTTAGCTCTGGTATTAAATTGCTCACAATGATATCTATTCTTTCTTCCTCAGGAATTGTCCTAGGATACTTTGAGCATAACCATCTCCATCTTTGCAAGAAGGTGACAAAAGGTTCTCCCTAATTTTGTTTGAGTTTGCACAAATCAAGCATTGTGACTGACCTAGATAGATTGTATGCAAAATGTTGGACAAATCTTTGGACAAGTTCTTTAAATGTCTTCACTGGAGGAGTAAGGTTGGTGAACCACTCCATAGCTTGACCTTTTAGACTCCTTGGGAATAATCTCATTAAATAGGAGTCTTCATGGTGAAAACCAAAGCTCATTATATAAAATTGTCTAACATGGTCATGAGGATCACCAATGCCATCATATTTGTCATAAGTCGGGAACTCAACCTTCTTAGGAAATTCAATCATCACCACACTTTTTTCTATAGGGTTGGGACATATGGAGTCTAGATTAAATGTGCTCTTAGGAGCCCTCATCCTTTCTATATCCTTTTTCATTTGCATGATCACCTCATTGGTTGAAGGATTCTATTTCTTAATCTTTTGGTAGACATCAAAATTATATGGGACCTTAGCACCTTTGTTGATGAGACTTTCTAGGAATTGGTCCTTGTTTTGTTCCACATATCTTTCCACATATGCTTGAAAAGATGGTTCTTGTTGCATAGTCATAAAATCCATTTTATCAAAGTTGGCATGACTTCCTCCATGTTGTGAACCATGATGTGCTCATTGGGAGGGTTGTTTTTAAAGTCTATGAGGTGACCGTCTCCTATGGTGATCATATCTTGAAGTCCTTCTTCCTCTAGGACTCGGGGACCTTGAGGGCATCCTTGAACTTCTTCTAAGACTTGGTGAAGGGGTAGATGGGGGTGAGTTGGTCCCACTATTGGTAGCCCTCCCATTAAATTGATTTTCTAGTTGTTGTGCATAGAGCCTATCTTCTTCTTCTTGGATGACTCTTTTTCTTATGTCCAATAATGCACGTTCCTCTTCCTCTAGTTGTCTAAATTTCTCCTTTTTGGCAGCTTGTTCATCTAAATAGGCTTTCTTCTCCCTTTCAATGCTTTTCAATCTTGTATTTGCGTATCGAGAGGTATCTTTAAGTGGAGAAGATTGTCTTGAATGCCTTATCATGTTGGTTGCGTTGATGTGATGGTCACTAGATTCGTTGTTTTGGTCCTCATGTTGTGACCCTGAATCTGAGTGAGTTTGCCTATAACATCTCTTAGCTTGTTGATGAGCATCAAAATACCTTGTGTTGTTGGGGGATGACCCAGGTGGACTAGCATGAGAAGAACCACCATACACTCTATGCCATTGGAAAATATCCTTAAGAGTTTGATTCATGACTTCTCTTTATTGTCGAGTGAAAGTGTAACTCATGTCCATACTTGATGAAAGGGGTGCTAAAGAGGTGCTCACTTCACTAGGATTACCTTTTGGATTAAAACAAACCTCAGATTCACTTTTAGGAGATTGATCAAAAAGGGGTTCTTTTCCCTTGTTGTGTTGACGAGTCTTAACTAGTGGTAACTGGCTAAAGGCAACAGGGGGTCACTTCCCTTGATTGACTTGGTCCCTTATTGTAACTGACATGAAAGAAAGAGATTCTTGATGATGGGTCAATCTCTCAAAGTGTCAATTCCAACCTAGGATAATTGAGATTCTCTATTGTCCAAAGAGAAGATGAAAAGATAGAAACATAAAAGGCATCACCAACACTATCAAAGAGGTGCTTCAAATCAAAGGGTAAATATCCTTGCACTTTTGAATCAGGAGGTTGGACTTAGCCAAAATTCAAATTGAAATCAAGATATATGAAAAATGGTTTGGACAATAGTAGGATCAAAATTCTCCAAGGGTGTAATCAACAATTCTAAGGACACTATTCACTAGGAATATCTTTCTAACTTGACAAATTATTTTCAAGGTAATCTTATAAACCAATTGAGATGATCCCTAGAAGACTAAAATCAGAAATTTGTGGTCAAAATAGGTCTCTAACAGCAAGGTCAAATAATCTACTCAAAGGCCAAGTCGTATCAAAAGCAACTTAATGACTGAAACTAAGAATACTATTGAAAATTCTTAGGTGACAGACTCTAGGCAAACCAGGTGATATACCTAAGACCGGATGATACTTCGCACAATGCCAGGTGATAGACCTCAAAACTAACATGCGAAAGACCTAATAACTGTTAGGTGATATAGTTCCAGCTGAATTATCATGTGATATTTCTCTCTTAAGCAAGCAATGCTGATGCAGTTTTTGACCAATTTGTGCAAAATTTCAAGTTTTTAAGTTCTAATTTTGGATTCTCTGAATGTTAGGGTGAAAATGTTTGATTTCAATCACAAATTTAATAGCATTTGGATAGGTTTGCAAATAGTAGGGGATCAAACATGTCTTCAGACACTTGAAACAAGGGCAAAAACAACCTTGCGAAGACAAACACTTGTGATATCAAAAATAAAATTGCACCCTATGAATGTTACCGATTGTTTGTATCTTGAAAATATTTACACTGGTATCACACAATTGAAGACACTTCAAGCAATATCTACCTAAAAGAAAAGGCTCAATACTTACCAACTTAGCCCACAACTTGATGCCCCCTTGCCTCACACCAAGTGATTGCCCACAAGAGATATTGGCTTTGTCATAGAAGTGTCAAACAAGACAACCAAAGGGGCACATATGGTGAGTATCTTGGGGTGATCTGGGTTAGTCCACTTGGATCAATCCTTGTACTAAGAAGACAAGTGGCTAAAATAGGTGGCCTCTAACCTATGGTTCTTAGTAAGGGTTTCCATTCATAACACCCCTCTTTCTCCTCATAGAGGACTCAGACCTCGCGGCCTCAATAGTACCTTAAGCATTCTTGCTCAATGCTTTCCCCATGGTTACAATCCCATGAGCTACTCACATCAAACGAAGACAAGTGTTATGTGTACTGAGGTTTTGTGTCCTCGATAGCCTTGAGATTATAGTGAGTCGAAATAGCCGGCAAAAGGCTTGTCCCCACTTGGGTCATTCCTCTTGATTTCTCAAGAGCAGGCCCACTAAAGGATCCTAAACTAAAACAAAGAATGGATGATTTTTGAGGTTCAAGGTTTTTGGTTCACCACAAGGGTGAAGAGCATACTCCCCTATCTCAAAAACTTCTCCCAAACATGCCAAGCAAATATTCAATTACCCCCTTGCTTCCAAAACCTTAAGATGGGTCAAGATTTTCTAGTTCACCTAAAGGTGAAGAGCATACTTCTTCTACCACCTCAAAATCTCTTCCACAAGGTATTAAGATTCCTAAAACAATTAGTAGATGCCACACTTGAAAGGAAATAAATCACAAACACTTGAAATTTATTTTTTTTTCTTATTTTTGCTTTTGATTATGCTTTGGGCAGCCCTGCAAAAACCATTAGTAGCCCTTTAGTATGCAATTTATGGAAATATCCTTCAAGCAAAGCCCCTACAACCATAACTTGTTAGACAATTATGGTTAGGGAAATCCAAAATCTAAATGGAAATGATGCAAAAAACTGACTAATCTAGGCTAAGAAATACAAGTTAGATCTATCTAAATTCAATAAAGTAAACCAGCAAACTAAATATGATCAGATTCGGATAACAAAACTCAAATTGCAACTCTCTATCAGATCAGGTGATATACCTCTGACTTCACCAGAATCGCGTGACATAATTTCCCGTACCTGAGCAATATACCTCAGTCTGGGTGATACACTTCAGAACATGCGGGCGATACTTCAGGCGATGCCAGGCGACAGACCTTAATACTAGTGGGTGATTGTTCCCTTGCACGAAGTTTTGCACCCATATTATAAGGTCTATCATGTGATATACCTGAGAAGTGTCGCATGATACTCTAAGATAGAAAAATAGAGAACACAAAATATCTAAAAATTAATCCAAAAAATGATGAAAATGCAAGAAACTAAAGGACAAAGTCTATACACTCTGCCCCACGGTGGGCGCCAAAAATTTATGAGTCAAAAGTGACCACACTTCTATGAATCCTTACATGCAAGGTTGCTCAATAATGAGGCCTCACAAAGTGAATCATAGCTCTCTATGCATGGAGTTGCAAGGAACTTGATGGATTTTCTCTCAGCTAGAGCTATGAAACTAGTGACCTTGCTAGTCAACCATACAATGAGAGATTCACAATGAAGATAAGGGAAAGAGTGCCAATATCTTCAATAAAATCAAAGTATGCAATGCAATGCAAATCTAAATGAAAATGAAAACTATTCTATGGAAATGAGAGTACAAATAAAGCTATTGAAAGGAAATACAAAGGATTACAACCTTCCTAATTAAGCTATGTGAAGTTATCTATTGCATAAAAGAAACTAAGCTATGAAATGAAGCTATGGATGCTATGATAATGTAAGAAATGAAGTCTAAACTATGAAGCAATGAGGAAATCCAAGAAAAGCTTGATGTAGCAATGATCTCCAAAAGCTCCAAATGCACCTAGAAAACCTGCAGCATAACATTAGCATAAAAGAGATGGATATGCAAATGAAGGAGAGAGCTCTCCTTTTATAAGAAATGAGGTGAAATGGACCATTGAGATTAAGAGGCAAAAAGACTTAATCAATGGTGGAGAAAAATGGAAGCTTGATCCTTGTGCACAAATATCCTCCAATGAGAAAATAAGAGTTGACTTTTGTGTCCATATGAGACAAAAAGTGCTTTTTTTCTCTTTTTATAAAATAAGAATGATGCTTTATTTGTGGAACTTAGGATAAGAGGAAAAGGTGGGGATTTTTATTTAAATAAAAGGGGAGGAAATATTCCTTTTAATTAAATAAAAACTTAGGATAAATGGTTAGCCCATAGGATAAAAATCCAATATATGATCAAAATTAAGACTTGATCAAGAAATTGATAATGTTGAAACTATTGATTATTGATAAAAATGATTCAGGGTTGATAAATCAAATAAATGGGGCTCAAAGTTTAGGCAACCATTTTTGGGTGCAGACAATAGTCACTAGTCTTAACAAACCTAGTCTCTAGAACATTTACAACCATGCCGAACCAAAGTTTGCCCAAGGTGCACTAAGCACGATTGGGTAGCGATCTTTCGAGGCTCGTATCTCAGACCCCATGAGAGGTATTGATGAACTGTGAGATGCTACAAGACCATGTTTTTGAGGCCTACAATAATCTCTCTTTGTTCTAGAAGATTTGAATTTGTTTCAAATTTTCATGCCAATCTTGCTTGACACCAAAACTTGTAGTGAGGGTCAACTAAAAGTTGTACCACTAGGTTTTTTCCAAATTGTTCATCTTGGCACCAAATGGTCCATGACATTAGCTCTTGTTGGGTGGGTAAACACTAGTGACAACCTCATTTTGAACATGAAGTCACTAGAATGTTCGCAAACATGTTAGACCAAAGTATCCCCAAGGTACACTAAGCACCATTGGGTATGTTAGCGAGTGTTCTGGTGTGTCAAGAGGAAAAGTAGGACCATTCTTAGGGTAAACCTACCCAACCATACATGATGGAAGTATCGGTTTACACCCAAAATGAATAGATATTTCTACTCTAAGGGAGATGGGGACATGACCATAAAGGGTCATTGGAAAATGTAAAGAGATCAAGGATAGTCATTTGAATGCATTGTGGAATGTGTCTGTGATAGGAAATGGAGTAAATTGATAGTCTATTGTCTTGTTATCACTTCCATGTCTATATTGCATCATTTCATTTGTATTTTAAGGAAATGAATTAACTAGTGTCTTGTACAATAGTATTTGGTTGTAGGGATATGCAGGATATATGGTGGTGGAGAGACCACAAATGGTGGTAACTATTGATTGAAGGTGCGTGAAGGAGCACCAGTCATTGTTGCGAGCATACATTCCAAAGGATGAGTATATTTTGTGATGGATTTATGCTAATGGGTTCCATATGGATGTGTTCGATCCATTGGGGGGATCTAGAGAGATTTGAAAGAGTCTTTTTCATGAAGCCCTAGCCTAGAGATTTGAAAGAGTTGATTTAAAAAGTTGATCACGAGATTTGGGAAGTGAACTTTGAAGGATTTTCTTGGTTGAGAGCATCTGATAAACATGAATACAATGTAACACATAAATATTGAATTCACTTAAATGGTGAATTACACATGTGAACACACGTAGCACTTAAAGTGTACACATAATTTTTCTTAAGTCATGAAGCATACATGTAGCACATCTAGATTATAAAGAATACACATGAATTCACTTAAGTCATACACATAGCCCATACACATGGATTTAGGCAATGAAGAATGTACTTGAATATAAATGAATATACTAAGGCATAAATCCTACACATGAGTACATACACACAAGAATATTTACATACTAACAATGAATAAATGAACACACAATTAACAAATTGGATCGAATATCAAGTTTCATATATATCAAAATGAACAATAATTCTATACATATTTATAAAATTAATATATCTAGACACAAAGTTGCATACGCCATCTCAGAATGTGTCATATGGCATCTTAAAATAAGAATTTCAACTATAAATTTTTTTAGGACATGCTATTCTACTGGTGGATCTTCAAAATGGAACCTAGACTTTGAAGTACTCTTTAGCTCTGATGGATCCTGCATTCAAACATAAAAGTGAAACCTTGAGTTAGATTACTTAATTTATATGGTTTCTACAAATAAAGTGGAATCCAATTTTTAAGGTGTTGAGGAGATTTTCATATCTATATATCCATTTTGTCCAAATTCAGTCCTAGGTATAGTTTATTGATTTTGTGATTTTTTCACACTCTAGCACTTGGAAGAGTTATGTCTTTTTGGAGTGGCTTCATTTTTTAGTACCGATGAAAATTTGGGGGATTTCATATTAGATTGTTGTAGTATATTACCTATTTTTCTTTCTTGGTACTTGTTTCTCTCATGACAGATTAGATTCTTTCAAATCTCACTTCTCATAAATATCATATGGAGTCAAGGTGCATTCGTTGCCCCGCTTCAAGAGTTTATGGTCTACACTAGATGAACATCAATATGAATTCCATGGGGAGTATGAGATATTTTTTTAGATGAATAAATGTGATGCATATGGGCTTGATTGCACTACATGTTTTTTACAACTTGTTCCACAATGAGGAGTGCACTACACTAAAATAGGTATTGAATAAATAAAAAGGTTTTTTTGGTTTGTGAATGAATTTTGTGCTTGACTAATAGATGTAGAATGTACATCTCTTTCTCTTAGTGCATTTTCTTTCATTGAGGATTATTTGGTTAAGTTCAAACAATTGGGATCATTGGTTGGTTGTAGAAAAAACAAATTTGATAAGGAATGTATATTCTTGATTTCAGATAAGTTAAAAGGATCATTTGTAGTCTTTCCATCTACCTTGTATCTCACCATGGATACCTTGGGTGAAGCATTTAACATGCCTTATTTTGAAAAATTTTGTGACCATTTAATTAGAGAGTAAGCAAAGCTTTTTTTAGTTCAGATTCATTTACCAAGAGTTGAGCAGTGTTTAGCGCAAACACCCAAAGGTAAATAAAAGAAGAAACCCAAAACTAAGATAATCAAGCAAGGGTCCTGGCAGGATGACCCCACAATAGTGGGTTACACTTGTTTAGACATGCTGATTTTTTCTGAAATAAAACATTTTTAATAAAATATGATGATTTAAGACATGAGAGGTTCCATTTGAAGGAATGAATTACAAATGGTTAGCTCAAAGCCTCTTATATTAAAAAAACATTGATATAACATCTATATTCCTCATTCATACCTGCACTGGAGTCTCCATTGCACCTATTAAAATGCTGACAAAAAATCACTTGGAGTTTATCTTTTGCAAAATCAAATGAATCCATTTGACAAACCTATCTATTTAGTAAGGTACTACAAAGAAAAATATTTCCAATGATTATATTGTTAATATATATTAAGTTTATTATGACTTTGTATTTTTAGTTTTACTAAACATAAATATTTCACCATATGTCTACCTCTATGTTTGATGCTTATGTAAAAATTGTAAATGTGAGAAAAAACATTCTAAAAAATATCTATGCCCTAGGTATTGAAGTTCTCTTTCTATCAAAAAAAATAAAAATGAAATTGGACAAATACACGACAAGTTATAAGCTTTGTAGTCAAGGTATGTCACAATTACGGTTTAGTCAAATTCAAACATTAATAAAATATGCAATAATTCTGATAATATAGTCAAACCAATTGCATGCCCTCCATATGGATGTTAAAAAACTAAATTAAAAAGAATCACATTGATATCTATTTTATAAAAAAAGTTATGCTCTATGAAAACAATGTAACTCTTTGAAAATGACATTTTTAGCAACATATCAATTTTCGTGGGAGAAAGAAAAAACCATTCAAATCAATTAAAAAATAAAAATAAAAAATATGTTTCAAGTCTAGATAGAAAATCCTAAAAGACTCTAATTTACTTAATCTTCCAATTTCAAATGGTTTAGTTCAATAATATGCATCTGAATATGATTTTGTTATCAAAATACAGAGTTCAGTGTCCGTTTAGGGAAAAAAGTGTAACCCACTATTGTGGGTTCACCCCCGGGCACCTTTTTTAATGAGGATAAACTTAAGAATAAGAGAATTGCATTTTCATATTGAAAAATACATGGGCATGATGAACATAATTGTTACAAAAATTAGTTTGAAAAGTTCAAGCATCTTCTTCAAGAGAACAATATTTCATTGTCCTGAACAATGGCTACAAGTTCACTCTCTTCTTCTACACAATTAGGGACAATAGGATTAGCTAATGAGACAACTAAGATGGGGAGTAAAATAGTTATTACTTCTACAAGTCCTAAGTCTAGGAGACAAATTTTAATTTTGAAGCTTCACATCATACGGTTTCATCACATGGTATGTTCTCTTCATTTGAGCATTTCACTTTAACACACATTTTCATGGGCAACAACACATTTGTTTGTGAGAAAAGATTTATTGACATGTGAGAAGTCACATTCAATGATATATTTTTCATTCCTTTTCAATCAATCTCCTTTCTATGAACTAGCACTTGTATTGAAAGGATGTGCAATGGTTATGCCGATTGTAATTTATATAGAGTTTTGAAAAATAAGTATTAATTTTGTAAGTATTCAATGTTTGAATTTAAAGTTTAAAAATTTTGCATTTCTTTTTGATGAAATATGGTAGCTTTGGTCAGATATAAAAATGATGATCCATTTGACAATGTGTGTATATATATGTGTCAGTATGTACTGACATATGTATACGCATATATTTAATTATATATATATTCATCTCATCATTTGCAATAAATTCAGGAAATTGATGATCACTTATATAACTGATTGAAATCTACTATATCCCAACCATATTATCGATCTGCATTCAGAGGTTATTACTTGCAAATTATTGGCATTTCATGTTTCTTTTAGGATCCTGATTGAGCATCATTATCACTGATCATTTCTGCATTGGATTATTGTTATACACTAAGTTTGCACCCTTGTTCTAAGCTCTTGTAGTCTTGATAACCTAGTATAACATGGGAATCATCTCCAGGTTGTGGGACCTATGCTAACTAAGATGAGACCTCTAGGGTCTAGGCTAGTTCCTCTTGGATAATCACCTTAATTTTCTTGTGGACATGAAAAGTGATGCAGGAGCATCCTGGGTGTAAGAGCAATCTTGCATCACCCAAAAACATTTCTATTTTTTGAATTCAATAAGGGCTATCTTGTGCAGAGCTGCTATTTATGGAAAGTTACTATTTTTGGTAATTTTTGTATGTGCTCAGAATGATCTGATTTCTTTCTTGGAGGTTCATTTTGGTCATATAAGTCTGTCAGTAAAGTTTCATTGCCAGATCAAGTGTATATTGGAAGATATTGAAGATTTTCGGTATTGGCAACAGGGGACAGAAACTTTGAACTCAGTTTTGAAGGCTTTAGAGGCCCCGAATGAGGTCAAATTTTGGGCTAAATGAAGCTTGCTTAACTCAAGTGTTGTAGAGCTCCTCGCGCCCTTTCCGAAATGGGGTTACAATAGTCAATCGGGTCAACTGGTGATGACTTATGGTCTTCGGAATTTGGGTCACCTGAAATGGCGGAAAATGATTTTTCTTCAAAATTTCTGTTCGGGTTTCAAAATTTATTTTGAGCCGACTATGATGTAATGAAATGTAAAATAAAAATAATTCTAAGTTTGGTTGGCCTTATTGGCTAAAATTCTGGAACCTTCCCAGGCGGTGGAAAATTGCCTATATAAGGAAGGCTGTATTATTGTCTTAGGCAGTTCAGAATAGTTCTGGGTAGTAGATCTGGGTATTGATTCGAGGCTTTGTCCTACAGAATATTGTAAGGGAATGCCCATGTGGCTTTGCATATTGTAATTCTGAAAGTTTGTAATTCCACATTTGTGGAGATAATAAGAAGCCAATTTTCTGTTCTTGCATATTGTTGTTGTTTCTCTATTTCTGTTATGTGTTTGTGGTATTAAGGGGAGCACCCTTCATCAAGTGGTATCAGAGCAGGTTTTCTTGAGTGTGTAAACAGATCGCCGACTGTGAGGCAGTTTGCACCAGGACCGTGGTTAGGGTTTCAGCGCGCATCGCGAAAATGCCTCCACGAAGAGAACGTGGCAGAAGACCTGGTGTTGTAACACCCGAGGTTAGAGAGCTGCAGAGACAAGTGCGAGCATTACAAGAAGAGATTCGTAGAGGAATGAATCTTAATGTCAGAGATGAAAGCGAGGATGAAGCCGAAGAAGAATATCAAGAAGGAGAAGTTGAAATTGTGAACCAGGAGGAAGAAAGACTTTTTCGGGCGATTTCCAAGATTGGGAAAAGACCTAAGATTGAGGTTCCTACATTTTCTGGAAATCTTAACCCAGAGGAATTGATCGACTGGATCAATGAGTGTGAAGAATATTTTGAGTATGAAGATGTTGAGGATCCTGATAGGGTCAAATTTGCGAAGGCCAGACTGAAAGGTCATGCGAAGATATGGTGGCAAGAGATTCAGTTGGAGCGAAATAGAAGGGGAGAGGAGAAAATCACGAGATGGGATCGAATGGTGGATAAATTGAAGCGACAGTTCATTCCTGTTGATTATGAGCTTGATCTACTAAAGAAAATGCAAAGTTTGAAACAAGCAGGAAGATCTGTTCAGGAGTATACAGAGGAGTTCTATCGACTTCTCATCAGAACATGCCATGCAGAAGCTGATAAGGAGAAAGTTGCCCGATACCTTAATGGGTTAAGGCCAAGCATTCAGGAGGAGCTGAATCTGGTTCGAATGAACAGTATTGAAGAGGCATACCAGTTTGCCCTAAAAGTAGAGGAAAAGCTGAACAAGAAGTTTGAGAGCAGACAAAATGGAAGAGGTCGCGGTGGACGATCTGGTGGACGGTCATATGGTGGCCGAAATGAAGATCCGAAAAAGAAGGATGAGGCCAATAGCAGTCAGAATCAGCGAGGAAATAATTCCAATCGCTTCCAGGATCAGAATAATAGAGATCAAAGAGGAAGAGGAAGAGGACAAGGATCTGGAAGAGGTGGCTTCTGTGGAACATGTTTTCACTGTGGAGAAGAAGGTCATAGGGCATTTGAATGTCCTCAGCGCCAAGGCAGAATAGACAGGAGAAATGAAGGCCAGGCCAGAGTTGCACATGTAGATGAAGATGCCAGATCATCAAATTCTGAAGATGCTGAAAGAGGAGAAACGTTGATTAACAGAAGAGTCCTGTTGAGTGGTGAGAATGAAACTGAGCAAAGAAGGAGCCTATTTCGCACCAGGTGCAAGTGTGAAGGTAAATGTTGTGATGTGATTATTGATAGTGGAAGCACTGACAATTTGGTGTCAGAAGAGATGGTGACAAAGTTGAAGCTCAAGAGATAGAAACACCCACATCCATATCGGATTGCCTGGGTGCAGGACGACCACAAGGTCATGGTCAGTGAACAGTGCTCGGTAAAGTTCAAGATCGGCGGATACCAAGATGAGGTATTGTGTGATATCATATCTATGGATGCATGTCATATGTTGTTGGGTAGACCATGGCAGTTTGACAGATGTGTTGTACATGATGGTCGTGCGAATACTTATTCCCTGACAAAGGATGGAGTGCGACATAAGCTAAAACCATTGAAGGAGACTAAAGAAAACGTATGTGGTACTGCAAGGATAACTTTTGTTGATGGAAGAAATTTCCTAGATGGTATGAGGCATGAGCATGTATGTTTTGCTTTAATTCCAAAAGCTAGTAAAGAGGAAGTAGAAGATGTTCCTGTAGAAGTTGTAGATTTGTTGAATGAGTTTCAGGATATTGTGTCCGATAACATGCCTGATGGATTACCACCAGTCAAGAAGATCAGTCATCAGATGGACTTGATCCCAGGAGCGAGTTTGCCGAATAAGGCAGCACACAGAATGACACCTGCAGAAAGTGAGGAGTTGAACAGACAAGTACATGAACTGCTATAGAAAGGATTGATCCGTGAGAGTCTGAGTCCCTGTGCTGTACCAGCGGTATTAGCACCAAAGAAGAATGGAGAGTGGAGGATGTGTACAGATTCTAGGGCAATAAACAAGATCACAATCAAGTACAGGTTTCCATTGCCACGAATGGATGATATTATGGACTGTTTGAATGGAGCTGTGTATTTTTCAAAGATAGATTTGAAAAGTGGATATCATCAGATTCGGATCAGAGAAGGAGATGAATGGAAGACTGCCTTCAAGACAAAGGAAGGACTGTATGAGTGGTTAGTCATGCCTTTTGGGCTAACCAATGCACCGAGCACTTTCATGCGGCTCATGAACGAGGTTCTGAAAGAATTTCTAGGTAAGTTTGTCATTGTTTACCTAGATGATATTCTGATCTTTAGTAAGACATTGGAGGAGCATATGATGCATATTTGTATGGTATTTGAGAAGCTGAGAGAAGAGAAATTGTTGATTAATTTGAAGAAGTGCAGTTTTGTGAAGAAAGAGTTGGTGTATTTAGGGTTTGTAGTTTCAGGAGAAGGTCTAAAAATGGACCCAGAGAAGGTACAGGCTATCCTTGAATGGCCTACTCCAAGGAATGCTACTGAGGTAAGATCTTTTCATGGTCTAGCTAGCTTTTATAGAAAGTTTATCAAAAATTTTAGCAGTATTTGTGGACCCTTGACTGAAACAATGAGAGGAGATAGAAAAGATTTTAAGTGGACTAATGGGGCAGAAAAGAGTTTTCAATTGTTGAAACAAAAAGTTACAGAACAACCTGTTTTAGCACTTCCAGATTTTAATAAGGTGTTTCAAGTAGATTGTGATGCTAGTGGTACTGCAATAGGAGCTGTTATGAGCCAAGAAGGTAAACCTGTTGCTTATTTCAGTGAGAAGTTAAATGATGCCAAGAGGAAATATTCTATTTATGATCAAGAATTTTATGCTATAGTTCAGGCATTAAAGAAGTGGAGACATTATCTACTTCCTAAGGAGTTTGTTTTGTATACTGATCATCAAGCTTTGCAATATTTGAATAGTCAAGGAAAATTGAATCAAAGGCATTTGAAATGGGTTGAGTTTTTGCAGAGTTATACATTTGTTTTGAAACACAGGAGTGGAAAGTCTAATAGGGTTGCAGATGCTCTTAGCAGAAGGCAACTATTGCTGACAAAAATGCAGATTGAAGTGGTTGGGTTCAAGGAACTCAAGAATTTGTATCTAGAGGATCCTGATTTTGGTGAAGCTTGGAAAGCTTGTACAGAACCTGTTACTCTAGACAGGACAAAATGGTTGGATTTCATCATCCAAGATGATATGCTATTCAGAGGGAGTCAGTTGTGCATTCCACGAAGTTCTATGAGGGAGAATCTCATCAAGGAGAAGCATAGTGGAGGATTGGCTAGACATTTTGGTCGTGATAAAACCCTTAGTTTGGTTGGTGAGAATTATTATTGGCCACAATTGTAGCAAGATGTGAAGAAGTTTGTACAGAGTTGCAGAGTATGTCAGATGGCGAAAGGAGTGAAGTAGAATACAGGGTTGTATCAGCCATTACCTATACCAGAGAAGCCTTGGGAGGATATCAGTATGGACTTTGTTCTTGGTTTACCGAGGACACAGCGGGGACACGATTCAATTTTTGTGGTAGTTGACAGATTTTCAAAGATGGCACATTTCATTCCCTGCAAGAAGACTAATGATGCTGTTCATGTAGCAGAATTGTTTTTCAGAGAAGTAGTGAGACTTCATGGTTTGCCAAAGACCATAGTTTCAGATCGGGACACTAAGTTTGTTGGATATTTCTGGCGTACATTGTGGAAGAAGTTGAAGATAGATTTGAAGTTTAGTTCATCGCATCATCCATAGACTGATGGACAGACAGAGGTGGTGAATAGGAGTTTGGGAAATTTGCTGAGATGTTTGGTTGGAGATAAGCCAACAGGATGGGATTTGATTTTACCATAGGCAGAATTTGTATACAATAATTCTGTCAATAGGAGCACTGGTAAATCACCATTCCAGATTGTATATGGAAGTAGTCCAAGAAATGCATCTGAATTGAGGAAGATAGATAAAGGAGAAATAAGTAGTGCTGAAGCTGAGGATTTTGCAGAACACTTGAAGAACATCCATGAGGAGGTGAGGAAGCATATTACCAAGATGAACGCACAGTATAAGGCTAAGGCAGATGAGAAAAGGAGGTATAAGGAATTTCAGGTTGGTGATGAAGTCATGGTTCATTTTTGGAAGGAGCGGTTTCCAGTTGGTACATATAACAAGCTGAAAATGAAGAAGTTTGGACCGTGTAGGATACTGAAGAAACATGATTCAGGAAACGCATATGAGGTAGAATTGCCTACTGAGCTAAATATTTCACCAGTGTTTAACATTTCAGATCTGACAGAGTATCATGAAGGAGGTGTTGAAGATGAGATCACAACAGCACAGTGGAGTATTCCAGCAACTAGTTCAGACACTAAGGAGATCGAAGATATACTGGACAGTCGTATTGGCAGAAGCACAAGGAACGGGATATATGAAGAATATCTAGTCAAGTGGAAAGGATGACCTGTTGAAGATTCATCATGGCTGACAAAGGAGGAGGTTAGCCATCTTGGTTTTCCTCTGCACACCTGAGTCATGACAGGGTCACTTCTCAAATTACCCCGGGTGTCTGATGCAGGAGCATCCTGGGTGTAAGAGCAATCTTGCATCACCCAAAAACATTTCTATTTTTTGAATTCAATAAGGGCTATCTTGTGCAGAGCTGCTATTTATGGAAAGTTACTATTTTTGGTAATTTTTGTATGTGCTCAGAATGATTTGATTTCTTTCTTGGAGGTTCATTTTGGTCATATAAGTCTGCCAGTAAAGTTTCATTGCCAGATCAAGTGTATATTGGAAGATATTGAAGATTTTCGGTATTGGCAGCAGGGGACAGAAACTTTGAACTCAGTTTTGAAGGCTTTAGAGGCCCTGGATGAGGTCGAATTTTGGGCTGAATGAAGCTTGCTTAATTTAGGCGTTGTAGAGCTCCTTGCGCCTTTCCGAAATGGGGTTACAATAGTCAATCGGGTCAACTGGTGATGACTTATGGTCTTCGGAAGTTGGGTCACCTGAAATGGCAGAAAATGATTTTTCTTCAAAATTTCTGTTCGGGTTTCAAAATTTATTTCGAGCCGACTATGATGTAATGAGATGTAAAATAAAAATAATTCTAAGTTTGGTCGGCCTTATTGGCTAAAATTCTGGAACCTTCCCAGGCGGTGGAAAATTGCCTATATAAGGAAGGCTGTATTATTGTCTTAGGCAGTTCAGAATAGTTCTGGGTAGTAGAGCTGGGTATTGATTCAAGGCTTTGTCCTACAGAATATTGTAAGGGAATGCCCATGTGGCTTTGCATATTGTAATTCTGAAAGTTTGTAATTCCACATTTGTGGAGATAATAAGAAGCCAATTTTCTATTCTTGCATATTGTTGTTGTTTCTCTATTTCTGTTATGTGTTTGTGGTATTAAGGGGAGCACCCTTCATCAAAAAGTAAACTTTGGAGGGAAAGGGATTGAAGGAATGCTTGGAAAGGGAAATGAATGAAAGCAAACTACCTACTAGGTGATACACCAAAATTAGGGTATGAATTGTAGCATATAGGGATGGAATAAATGAAATTTTAGGTCTAGTAGGTCACAACTTACTGAATAGGCTTGCATAAGTGTTTCATAGGAGGTCCTGAACATAAGACAACCTATGACCTGCGAGCAGACATTCACCTCTGCAACTCAGTGTAGGATTGAGACAAAACTATTAGGGGGCTAAAGTATACCCACAAAAACATCTAAATTAGATCAAACATAATAACACACACAATTACAGAAAGTAAGAGGGATCAAGAACCCTAATTTGTCATTAAAAACATGCATAGACTTCAATTCATTAAGAGATGATCCAAACAAGGAAGCATAGGGACATGAAGAATTGTCACAAAATACCTCTGCAATGTTTGAATAATCAATGGGAGATTACAAAGAGTAGAAGACCAGAGGGTAGAGAAGATACCACATATAGCCTTCTGAGAAAGGATGACTTTCTTTCAAAAGTGGACTGTCTCCTTTACAAAATGTGAACTCTCTGAGCACCAAGGCTCCAAAATACAATATATACATCTCAACTACACACAGGTAGGATTCAAAAACCTAACTAGGGTTACACAGCTTTACAATACAATAATCAAACCCTAGTCGTACTAATGACCTATTACCAAATTATGAGAATGTGGGTAATTAGATCAAATCTTCCTTGTGTGCATCTATCCGGTACTAAGCTCACCTACAGACACATCAACCTCGACTCAACTACCCACCTACAACTCAGCCTTGCCATGAAGGTGTCAAATCTGATCTAAGAGATATCTATATTTTCAATAATAACACTGGCAAAAGGTGGTGCCAATCCATTTAGCACCTTCAACATGACATGGTACCCTGCAATGCCAGCCAACAGTTATCTCCATCAGCTCAACCACAAATGTTCTGAAGACATAAATTCCTTAGCTACCTCTACAACCGCAGCTTGTTTGAATCAATCGCTGGCAGAAAACCCTCCGCATAGGTATTCAAATTCAAATTATAATGGCTAACTGGTCATTTTAAAATGTGTCCATCGATATCCAATGTTTCCCGATAGATGGAAGGCCCAGATACACTTGAAAACAGCCACGAACCTCCTTGAAAAGTCAAAAATCTGCATCGGCATGCTACAGCCAATGAAAATCAAGCACATCGGCACACCTGTCATTTTGGCCCCACCTTGAGCTTTTCTTTCTTAAGTCATTCGGTGACTATGCGACTAAAGAATTTTCTCTAAGTCATGAAAAACCTCTCATAACCCTGGTCTGGTTAAGTGACTACGCAAACAAAGTAGTCGCTAAATTTCTAAGTCTTTCGGCTAACCCTGGTTAAGTCTAGTGAATAAGAAAGAACCCCTAGTCACTGATTCGTGGAACGTTGCTAACCCTAGGCCCATTTTCCACTTGGAAATCTTTCATTCGTGCTGACCATCCTATCAACAAAACACCTCGGTAGGTTCTGACAATGGACCCACTAAGAACTAGATTCTAATCCAATGGCGGGTGCATGATCTCATGGCCCCTGAATATTCCTTCAGATCATTCACCAGCCACTGATCCCTTTTAACCATGACCCCACTGACACATGGGTCTAGCTACAAGTCCTCGTCATCACTTGGCAATCAATCACAAACTGGCACATCAGCACACCTGGCAATGTGGTCCCACAGATTTTCTCTTTACTTTGACCAATCAAAAGATGGCATGTCATCCTGACCTGGCATTGGACCCACTGATAGGACCTAAACACTTGGTAGATTGAATAGTGGGTGCATGATCGCATGTGTCAGAAAACCTCTTTGTAAAGATACACCAGTCGTCGATCTTCATCCTTCTGACATCCCTACAAAGACTCTGACATGACCCCACTGACAAATCTTAGTCATCGCTATTTGGACCAATAAAAGATGAGCACATCAAAAAATGAGGAGCCACCCACAAGGCTCTGACAACAAAGTGAAATCGATGGTTGGTGCATAATTTCATGGCTCTGACACAACCCATGAGATCATGCACCAGTCGTAGGATCATCTCAACACAGTCTGTCGGGCCCACTCTGACAAGGTTACACATCACAACCTTTGGCCAATTAGGAGCTTCCAGATAGGATGACATGGCATCAGACCCACTAACACACTATAGTGCTTCATTGAAAGGGAATCGACGGTCGGATGCTCTGACACAAACCCTTTAGATCATTAGACAGCCGTTAGATCTTTTAATCGGGACCCCACATAAAAAGACCGCTAGACCTCATAGCGAATATGTGACTCAAGGGAAGTTAACCATTTGCTGAGTTGCTAGCCATTTAAAGGTCACTATGAAACATTAAGCAACTGAGAGAATCACTGTAGTTGCCGAATTGCCGAATGGAAAAGGTAACTACTCGGGAAATAAGAGAATAGGTGACCGACCAATAGGATTAAATTGCACATGGGAATTGAGGGACTTAAGTGGCCAATAAAGTAACAAAAAATTATAACAAGTTAGGGTTTTTAGGGTTTCATGCGTCCAACAACTATTTTTATGAATTTTTGAACTGTAGACCAGGGAATTAGAAAATTTGCAGAGGCCAGAAGAAAAGGAAGAACACCATGAAATTTTCAAGGATGCTTGGCAGGGTAAAAATAGAGGCCCCTAAATGGATTTTAGCCAAATTGCATAGAGTAGGAAAATTAGGATAACATTTTGGCAATTTTTGCTGGATGTCAACCTGCTAGACATTGAAAACTAGTGGCCTTAAAGCAATCCATTGGGCATGGCGTCACCTCAGGAACACAAAACTTTGACCGAGAGACAAAACTGGAACCAGATAGACAAACTTGTGCATAGGCACTTCTTGAAAAGTAGGAAACTAACCTAGAAAATAGGGGAAGAAGGCAGGCAAACATATTTACAAGAATTTACAGAGAGGGATTAACCTTAAAGTAGGGCTTCAACTGGAATCCATTGACTGAGATTGGCAAGGCAACTCCTTCAAGATTTGATAGCTAGAAAGCATTGGATCCCTTGCACTCTGTTATAACAAATGGTCCACCCCAAAATGAATCAAATTTGGTATGTCTGCCAGGCTTGGATCTGAATTCATCCCATTTGAGAACTACATCTCCAAGTTTGAAATTTTTGATCCTGGCTCTTTTATCAAAACTCCTCTTTGTTTGAATCTGATGGAACTCCATATCTTGCATTGACTTGTTTCTGAATTCTTCTAATTCCATGTGCTGAGCATGTCTGATTTGTAAGGGATCTCCTTCAAATAAAGCATATTGAGTGGCCAAGTCCAGCGCTGGTAATTCAATTGAAATGGACAACCTGACCTCTCTTCCATACACTAGCACATAAGGAGAATTCCCAATGATCTTCTTTGGGGTAATTTTGTCTAGCCACAAGGCAGACTTCAGTTTGGTATGCCAATCCCTTTGGTTGTCTTGCAGAGTCTTCTTGATTATCCTAATCAAGTTCTTATTTGTTGATTTAACTAAGCCATTACCTTGAGGGTAATAATTTGAACTGGTATTCAGATAAATGCCATTCTTGATTGCCCACTCTGAGACTTTAAGGCCTGTAAATGCCAATGCATTATTTGATATTATAGAGTCTGGAGTGCCAAACCTATGAACTATATCATCATAAAAACTTAAGACAACACTCTCATTTGATTCTTTTAAAGAAATTTCTTCTGTCCATCTGGTGAAGTAATCTATTGTAGTGACTATCCATTTATGGCCTACACTAGATGGAGGATTAATCATTCCAATGAAATCTATGCCCCACTTCATGAAGGCTTGCTTTGTTCTGACTGGCTGTAGGGGCAAGGCTACAAGCATTTCTTTTCCTACAAACATGGCACACTTGATGCATTTTCTTACATACTCATGACTATCCTTGAAGATAGATGGCCAATAGTATCTAGCCCTCATGATTTTAAAAGTAGTAGTCCTAGGAGAAAAGTGACCTCTAGAAGGTCCATAATGAAACTCAAATAGAACATCAGCTATCTTTTCTGAATCAATGCATCTCAAAAGGACACCATTGGGATCCTTTCTAAAAAGAACTTCATCTATCAGCACAAAAGGAACACATTGCAATCTATAATACCTCCTTTTTACTAAATCCAAACCTACAGGACATTGTCCTGTTTTCAGATAATTACTCATATTAGGCAACCAACTTGTTGCATTGGCTTGTTCTTCTATAGAATGCACCACCGGAGATGCATCCATTTTCTCTAATTTCTTTGAACTCTCATCTGATGCCAAATGCTCACAAAGACCTTTTCCTCTAACCAGCTTGGTAGTTTGAATATCTATGTCATATTCCATCACCTTAGTGATCCAACTAGCTCTTTTCTCATTTAGGTCCTTGGAAACAAAAAATTCTGACACTTGGATGAGTAACCTTCAAGTGTACCTTACTATGGGTCAACAAATATCTAAAATTTTTAAGGCTCTTCACCATAGCAAGTACATGTTTCTCTACAAAAGAGTATCTCTATTCATACTCTTCTAAAGCTTTGCTAAAGAAAGCAATAGGCTGCTCCAATCCATTTGAATTTTCTTGGGTCAACATTGCAAATATAGCATCATGACCTCCATAAGCATAAAGGATAAAATCCTTACTAAAATTTGGGTTTAGGAGAGTAGGGGCTTTTGTTAAGGCCTCTTTGATAGCCTGGAAATTAGCTTTCCCTTCCTTAGTCCAACTAAAAGTTGAACTCTTCTTCAACATGGCTGTCAACGGCTTTAGTAAATCTGCAATGTTAGGCAAGAAATGCCTGACAGAGTTAATATTTCCTATGAAAGATTGGAGACTTTTCTTGTGATGTGGTAGGGGTAGCTCTAGGATAGCTACAATTCTCTCAGGATCTACTGTGATCCCTTCTTTGGATACTACATATCCCAACAATTTTCCTTCATGAACTCCAAACACACATTTCTTGGGATTAAGAGATATCTCAAATTATCTACACCTCTCAAAAATCTTCCTCAAATGTTTGATATGGTCTACTGCATGCTTTGAATAGACAGTTATGTCATCTAAGTAGCCCAGCACAAAATTGTACATGAGGCTTGTTGGGAGTTCCCTTTGATCTTCACTTGTAGATTTATACTTTGATGGATAACTTAAATAATGCTTTGACTCTATCACCACTCCAAAGTCTACAAGAAAGAGGGCCAATTAACAAGGATCAAAAGAGATCCTCCTACACTTTGAGCCTCAATGCTAATCTCCAATTAACAATGAACTCACTGAAATCACCCTAAAGGCTTTAATCCTAACTTTGTTAGGAACTCCAAGCTGATCTCACAATACTCTTTGATTACCATATGCTAATCCACTTTGTGACCTTAACATATATGAATCCACAATCAGAAAAGAAGACAATCAGAGATTTAAGACATGAATTCAAGTGTATTCTCATTAATTTTCAGAAGTCAATACACTACTAAGCAACAAAATACCAAAGGAAAAGACCCAAAATTAGACTCTCTTTACTCAGTGTAACACCACTAACAAATAGGGACCAAAGAAAATTCTTGGAACCATTACCCAATCAAGAATTCTACAACTTATACTCCCTAGTCATCTTGGAATTCTCAAACAGAATGCAACAAGCTACGAATGACTTAGGGTTAGGGTTTCAACCACCCATCCAACTGGAAATGGCTACAAAAATTAATTACAGGGGAAGAAACCCAGGCAACCAAGAGAAAACAAGCCCCAGGTTGATCCTCAATCATGATAAATTCACAGAGAAGGTACTAAGAATCACAAAAACATCCCAAAATGTCAACCCTTTCAACCACCTGCAACATGCCTTAAGCACAAAACCACATAGTACAATCCCTGGAGATGATCAAAGAACACCCTAGATCACACTACAACAGCCAACACCACCAACCCAATCAAAATCAGCTGTTAAAACCATAAATTCTGGTACTTCCTATCTCTGAAAACCTATCAAAAATTTGAATTTGAATAATAACGGTCATTTTATGGCACTTGCAGTAAATTGGCGGCCCACGTTCAAATTTGAACCAACTTTAAGTCCTGGCCGTTAGATCCTCCCCTTTCATGGTCTTTCAAGATTTACTTATTAATACAACCTCCACCAAACTTAGTGAATTGGCTACTGAAGGATACCTCCAAGTTGTAGAATGCTTTACGTCTCCACCAAATAGTTTGGCGATTACACGAACGATTATTCACCAGATCGGTAGTCAATTTAGAATATCACCATTTCTTCTTGTGAATGAGTGAAACCCCTTAAAAATTTCTCGGCCGCAAAAATTCTATCAAGACCGCTAGATCCCACTTGGGCTAGCCTTCAAATTGCCACATGTCATCACATCATTCACCGTAATCACTTAGTCATCACTGACAAAGGACCCACCATGAAGATTTCCCCTTTAGTGAAGATCGACGACTGTTGCCATACCGCTAACATATCCATCATGCATCTCTGATCAATGATATCATGACAACCGTCAGATCTTGTAGCCTATTAACTCCTCTTAAAATAGTGGACCCACTGACAAGTCCACCTTAGCACACCTGGACCAAACACCATTCACCAACTAAGAATACGTGTAGTGGACCCACCTAAAGAAAAGGCTACATCACTCAACAGAATCAATGGCCGTCTCAAAATCTCAAGCTTCTGAAAAAACCCTTGCAAAGACATGCCCACCGTCGATCCTCTAACAAGACCAGGACCCTCTAACACACCAAAAGCTCAGGTCCCACTGACAACAAGCCACTGTGCAAATATATGGATGAATCAAATAGCACAAACTGCACCTACGTGTCAACGGACCCAGCTACCTTCCTTATGAGAATCAATGGCTGTCGCTATACCACTGCATTAAAAGTCAAGCATGTTTCATTAATGGTATAATGACATCCATAAGATTAAATCAGACTTTAACCCGCCTGAAAGAAAAGAAATGTCATACAAAGAATTGATGGCCGTCTCAAGATCTTATGTGTCTGACACATCACTTGAGAAGATACGTCCACCGTTAGATGGAGATGGTGTCAGAGCTAGGCCCAGGGAAAATAGAGGCTACCAAAACATAGGAAAAATTAAAGCGTAGGACTTAGGCTTTAAGGAAAATTAAGGCACAAAGGACTATAGGAATATATTAAAGGTCATCGGGGTAAAGACTTAGGAAAAATTTAAATGGGGCCGACCAAAAATATAAAGCACATGTGAATTAGGACCCTTAAGTTACCTGTGAAAAGGTAACATGAAATTATAACAAGGCCAGGGTTAAAACGAAGGGTTTTTTTCATGTAACAGCTAGTTTTTGAATTTTTTGCTAAGGGTTTTAGCCAGAGACATGGAAAAATGACACAGAGACTAGGGGAAAGATAATGAAGCCATGAAATTTTTTTCACATGCTAATAGTGGCTCTGTCTGGGGATGTATGCCTCCTGTAGGCATAGCAAGAATCTAGAATCACTAGTTATAGCAGACCATCCAACTGGAAAAATTGTAGACAACAGGGAACAAGCAAGGCAGAATAGGCAACAAGACCAAAAATTGACAAACCAGGACAAAACAGGGCAGGGGCAAGCAACTTATTTATAGAAATTTACAGAGTATTAAAACCTAACTACTGTTCATGGAAAACAAAATACCTTCAATTTAAGTATTTCTTCAAGAATTGTCCATGAACAGGCAATTCCTAAATATCACCATTTAATTCCTTGACAATATATGGGTCTTGGCCCCATTTTTAATGAATGTGATATGGCCCTAACCAGATGGGATCAAATTTACCATGCTTTCCTTTATCCTCTAGTCTAGCATTCCAAAGTAACACCAAATCACCAAGTTCAAACTTCCTGTCAATAGTCTTCTTATCATACAAATTCTTAACCTGCAACTGCAATTTGGCATTCCTTGCAACTGACTATCTTATAGTCTCATCCAACCTAATGAGGTCCTTAATTGTCAACTACGTCTCATCATCTATGTCATCATCATATATTTGAACAAACTTATACATTTCCAACAAATTATTTTGAGGCATTCTTGCATATATTCCATATACTAGGTCAAATGGTGCACAACCAATTGCCCTCTTCACAGTTACCCTATCAACCCATAGAGCTAATGGCAGCTTTGAATTCCATGCCCTCTTATTCTTTTCAAGAATCCTCTTTAGGATCTTAATCAAACTCTTATTAGTAGATTCTACCTAACCATTTCCTTGTGGATGATAAGGTGAGGAATTAGAAATCTGAATTCCTAAACCTTTGCAAAATTCCTTATATTCAACAGACCTGAAGCACATTGAATTATCACTAACTATCCTCTCAGGGAAACCAAACCTTGTAACAATATTATTCATCAGAAAATCAATTACCACTTTACTAGTTGCATTTCTTATAGGTATAGCCTCTACCCATTTTGTGAAGTAATCAATGGCAACTAAGATCCATGAGTGTCCTCCACTTGACTTGTTTGGTATCTCCCCTATGAAATCAATTCCCCATTGTTGGAAAGGAGCCTGAACTTCTACTAGTTTTAATGGCACATTACTTGAAAATTTAAGCTTACCAGAGAACCTTTGACAAGCATCACACCTCCTCACCAACTGTTCTACATCCTTGAAGATTGTGGGCCACTAGAATCCTTCTCTCAAGATTTTATGAGCATTTGTCTTACCCATATAATGTCCCCCACAAACTCCCTCATGCATTTCTTTCAACAGTACTTCAGCCTGATTTTCATCTACACACTTCAACAGTATGCAATCCAAATTCTTTCTATACAATTTACACTTCACTATTACATACTTGATGGCCTATAATTTCAATGTCCTCTTTTGATTAGCATTCATGTTATCTAGACATTTCATGTTTCTCAAGTAATAGATGATATCTTGATACCAAATACAATCATCCATATCACATGTATAATCAATTTTACAATGATTTACCTGATTTGCATCAAGGTTGGATTGGGCCATCAGTTTTGCCAATCCTTGTCCTCTAACCAATTTAGTAATCTGGACCTCAACATTGAATTCTTGGATCCTATTGATCCATCTGCATCTTCTTCTAGACACCTCTTGCTGTGAGAAAATATCCTTCACAGCTGCACTTGGCACAAAAGCAATCACAACTACTCCCATCAAGTAACACCTAAAAGCCTTGATTGCCTTAACAAGTTCATATGATTTTTTTTCATTTATGTAATACTTCAATTTTGTAGCCTGCAAAGATTTACTGAAAAATGCAATAGGGTGCTCAAAACCATCCTTATTCTTTTGTAACAAAACTGCAGCAATAGTGTGAAAAGATGCAAAGGAAAAGATGTGCATTGGAACATTATAATCAGGTTCCTTAAGCACTGGTACATCTTTGATAGCCTACTTGATGTTTTTGAAAGCCTCATCAGGCTCACCCTCCCAATTGAGTGCAGATCCCTTCTTCAACATCTTAGAAATAGGTCTAGTAACCTCTACAAAAAATTTTACAAACCTCCTTAAGAAATTGACCTGACCAAAGAAGGAATGGATTCCTTTAACATTCTTTGGTCTCTGAATTTTATCAATAGCTTCTACCCTTTTAGGGTCAATTCTTACTCCTTGCTTTCGAACTAAGTGGCCAAGAAACTTACCTTCAATGACACCAAAAACACATTTCCTTGGGTTTAATGAAATGCCAAATTCCAAGGCCCTCACAAATATTTTTTTTCTAAATGAATACAATGGTCTTCTTCCTTCTTGGAATAGGTAGTTAAATCATCTTGATATACAACAAGGAAATCATTTATGAAATCTGAAAAGGCAACATCCATTGCCCTCCGAAAAGTAGCACTAGCATTTGTGAGACCAAAAGGCATTCTCACATAAACATATGTCCCCCAAGGTGTTGTGAAGGCTGTCTTGAATTGCTCTGATTCCTTGACAATTACCTGATTGTAACCAGAGAAACCATCCATCATTGACATCAATTCTGATCTGATTACTCTCTGCAACATAGCTTCCATATTGGGCAGACAATAATTATCCTTTAATGAGCTAATGTTCAAATTTTTTAAGTCTACAAAAAGCCTGATGTCACCATTCTTCTTTCTCATAGGAACAAGGTTTGACACCCAAGAAGAGTGCCTTATAGGCTTGATAATGCCATCATCTCTCAATTTCATCAACTCTTCTTGCATCTTGGGTGCCAAAGTGCGATTAATAGGCCTTTGTTTTTGCCATAAAGGTTTAGCATCTTCTTTCAATGGAATAATATGTTGGAACAAATCTTCTCTATAAAGCTTTAGGTCATCATATGACCATGCAAAAACATGCCTGAATTTTCTCAATAATTCAATCAAAGATTTCTTAACCTTTTGAGATATATCTCTACCAATGTATACCTTTTTAGGTGCTTCATGTGTTCCAAGATTTATCTCCTCTAGATCAACATGATCTTCTCTTTTGATATTCTTTTGAACTCTATCCTGGTTATCAAAGACAGTCTCCAAAACAACAAGTCCCTTGGGCACCTTGTTAGTTCTAAGCTGAATGACCTCATTGCCAAAGATAACCTCCCTTGCTTCTACTAACTCAATGAAGGTTGAACAATCAAATTCCTGACCATGATACTGATCTTCACAATTCATAAACTACAAGATATCATTATCATCATCAAAAACTTGTCAATTTTCAATATTGTCTAGTATGCTAGGCCTACCCTGAATTTCAACTTTAGAGATACCAGAAAATGTAATATCATTGGGTTTAATTGCAATATTGGCTAACAAGTCAACCATCTTATAATTGCTCCTATCCTTCCACTCAATATTGAAGGCATCAAAATGCTCAATCAAATACCAAACTGCATTACTATATTGTTTTAGCCTTTTATTCTTGGAAGCATAAATTGACCAGACTTGGGACACTACCAACTCAGAATCACCAACAACACTTATGCATTTAATAACATGTTTTTGTGCCAACCTAAGTCCTAACAACAAAGCCTCATATTTTTCTATATTGTTGGTACAAAAGAAATTCAATGTGAAAGAAAATTTGTAGGTGTTTCCATTAGGAGAAATAAGTAAGATACCTGCTCCTGCTCCATCCTTGCAATTTGCACCATCAAAGTACATTACCCACAAATCACCCTTCACAAAATCAGCACTTACCTCAATAGAGATAGGTGACAAAGTAGGTTCATTCTCAAATACAGGGATCTCTGCCCTAAAAACATTAATATCAGTATCCACAAAACATGTAGTTTCATTATCAACATTTCTCTCAATCATGTGGTATACTTTTGGCTCTTGTTCAATCTTCACAAACTGATCATCAATCTTGAAAGTGGCATAGGACAGATCACACTGTAAACTTCCACCCATGGCAACACTCCACCTTCTAGATAGTAGCATCCCATAATGAGGAGGGATGTCCACTACCAAAATACTCATTGTTAACTCTTTCTCTAGATATGTCACCAGCCTATATAGCATTACATTGATAGTCCCAATAACTAGTACCTCCCTCTGATCCATTCCACAACATCTACCTTGCATTGTATCAACTTTAAGGCCCAACTTCTCCATGATTTTGAAAGGCATGACAGTATTAGAGGCACCACTATCAATCATACAATTCCTCAACTTCATTCCATTCACAAGAACACTTAAAAAGAATGGATCAATATTTTCAATGCTGGCATTGATAGAACTATCCAAATATATTGGAGGAATTTGAGACACAATTCCCTAAGTAGCAACACCTTTCAAAGCTTTATCCTAAGATCCATTGCATGCAATATCATTATTATGAACATTATCTACCCATGCAATAGCTCTATCTTTGTGTTCAGGGATCCTCAACAATTCTGACAATGGAACCTTAACTGTAATTTGGGACAATACAAATAACATATCAATAGGAGTAGAAGAAGGAATCTCAATCTACACCACCTTACTATCCTTTTGTTTATCTAACACATTAGGTGTATTGGCCACCCTCATTTTTTCAATCTTAGCCATTGTGTTAATTGGCTTCTCAATCTCACTAGAAGATATTTCAATTCCAACTCCCTTAGGCTCACAATTCTTACCTTTTACATTCTTGAATTTCACCATGTGATCACCTTTTGATTTGTTCTCATTAGTCTCTCTGGACTTGGTACTCTTTATGAAAATTCCTACAGCTTTCTCATTTGTATTCCTTGCCACCATGCCTCTAGTTTGCACTTGGGAAATCATTTCTACAGTAATCCTATCCATCTCTTCTCTAGAAGGTCTTCTCAAATTTACTAGCTCAGAAGAAGATTTTATGTTACATGTCTTCCTATCAATGTCTTCACTATCAAAAAAAACTTCTTGATGAAAAAGGGCCTGATTGTGTCTCTTCACATTTACATCTATTTCTTCATCAAAATCAAAATCATCTTCATATCCTATATATGAAGTAGCCATGTTGCATCCAACATCATCTTGATCTTCTTCTTGATCTATCTCCTCATTGCCACAATCTTGATTTGCAGCCATAGAATGTGCAACCAGACAATGCTCTGTAGAATGAGGGGACTGGCATGCAACACACCAAGGTATGTCCTCCATGACATTTATTGAAGCCTTTTGTAGAGGTTCAGTGACACCTCCATCATTATTTCCTCTTGCAACAGGGACAATAGGCTTGCTATCCTTCCATTGGGTGTTGAAGGGGTAGTTCTACAATCTATTCTGCTTATCAAAATTGTTGTTGAACTGAGGCCTTTCATTGGTAGGAGCACTGATGTTCCTATTTTCAGGTGCCTTCAAATCCTTCTATGCATTGAGCACCTTATCCAATTTATCTTCTTCTTGCCTCCTAGCTCCAACATGCTTATCATTTTCTTTTTTGTACTTCTTATCCCCAAACAACTTAGGGTCATCTCTCTTCCCACCCAAATTTTCTCATATCTTCATATTGTTCTCAATATTGACAACAATCCTAAAAGCATCCCTAAGAGTTCTTGGTTCTTTGTCCCTCAACAAATATCCCATATTTCCATCAAATGCATTCAAGTATGTGGTTAAACAAACATTGTCATCTAACCGCATAACTTGGAACAACTTATGCATACCCTTCTGAAATCTCATGTTGAATTCAATTGTAGTCTCATTCTAATTTTTCCTTATGGTATTGAATTCATTCAACATGAAACTAGCATTGGGCCTATCACCATACTACTCTTTAAAACATCTCTCAAGGGAATCCCAAGTATCAATACATTTATCAGGGAGTCTCTTAAACCAATCTCTAGCATCCTCCATTAGAGATTGAACAAATAATTTGATGACTACATCCTCATGCTCTACCTCATAATCATTAAGCATATCAAAAAATAACCTAAGATGCTCCTCACAACTAATAGCATTATTACCAGCAAACTTAGGTACCTTATCTCTTATATCATTTGGGAAAGCAGTCGGGTAGCCAGGAATTCCATCAAAACTAATTTGCCTATAGCCTTCTAACTGCATAGGTCTTCTTTGAAAACTTAAGCTAGTGTTAACCCTAGGATCAACATTAGCATTTACATTTCTGTCTATTTGTGCATTTGACTGGTGCCTAGGATCAGCACCTATCCTAGCAGATGAAGAAGCAATTGAACTAATAGCATTACTAAGTTGAATAGTAGTAGTCATAGATGGCATACCTAGTTCAGTAGCAGATGGACCAAGAGCATTAGCTGATGAAACCATCAAGAACTGGATCTTTCTTCTCTTCTCTACATTGGAAGCTTCAATTTTAGCCTTCTCAAGTTCTCTTGCAAGGTCCTCATCTTCTTTTCTTCTTCTTTCTATTTCTATGTCCTTACTTGAATTGGGTGGTGGGACCCTTGGTATTGTCAATGATCTGCTTGTTTGATGTCCCAGCATCTTCTACTTTCCTTTTTCAGTAGCCGCAACAGGATGCCTAGTGATCTCATGCCCATCTTTATCTTTAGGCAAAGGAACATAACTTTGCACTTGTCTAACCATAGGGCCCTCCTCATCAAATTCTTGATCTTATAGTAAGCACTCTTGCTCACTCCTCAAAGCTTCAAGATCACCAAAGACATCATGTTGCAAAGTTTTAGGAGCAGAAGAAAGCATCTTGTTTCTCTCCTTCATTTCATTAATCTTTCTAAGGAGAGACTTCCTTTCTATCAGAGCATTTACTTTCTCAGCCTCTCTCTCCTCTTGTAACCTCTTATGTATGGCATCCTACTCTACCAACTGTAACCTTAGTTCATTTAAATCATTAGGATCTACCATAATGTCATCAAAACCTAATGACACATCCATATCATAAATATTTTGATATGGGAAGTGTACTTGCATAGGTGTCATGGGTTCTCTTCTAAAATTATCTTCATCTAGATCTAAATCAATCTCCAAACCCATCTCTCTAGCTTGTTCATCTTGACCTGCAAGAAATGGACCCTTGTCCTGAAATACAGCCTCTGGGGTATCATAAAATATATCTTCAGAGAAACCACCATCTGATCTAGGAACTCTGTCTTGTGAACCTTCCTCACTTGAGGAAACATGTGGTGCTCTACCTCTCATACTTCTTCATTCTCTAATGGGAGCACTAGTAGAGTCACCATTCCTTGTAATCCAAATTTTCTTCTCTTGTCTAGGCAATTGCTCCAGAGTTACCTCCGGATTATTTCTAACAAAGGACCTAGTATTCCTTCTCTTATCCATGATTTACAATTTATAGCACTAGTTCAAACCTTTTGAGTTTCCACCCACCTAGATGGGAAAAATTTTACTTGAAGTACAACAAGAAAACAAGAGTGCACTTAATAACCTTTTATCTCTACACTCTCCCCAGCAGAGTCACCATTTTTTTGGGAGTTCCCTTTGATCTTCACTTGTAGATTTATACTTTGATGAATAACTTAAATAATGCTTTGACTCTATCACCACTCCAAAGTCTACAAGAAAGAGGGCCAATCAACAAGGATAAAAATAAATCCTCCTACACTTTGAGCCGTAATGCTCAGGTGGGTGTACCCATGATTCACTTCTTCAACGAAATGATAAAATGTTATGCCAATATACTCTTTACTAACTAATTTAAAGATTTGATCATTTGAATGTGTGTGTGTGATTGATAATGATGAACTACATCGAGAGAGGAGACTAGTGCCTTATCTCAGGGCAAAGAGTCACTAAATAATATATATCACCCTGAAACCTTAACTAAAATACATATAAAATTAGAGTAAGTGCTTTGCCTATTACTCCCCTCACTCTCAAACATGATCATCAAATTCCCCTCTAACAATGAACTCACTCAAATCACCCTAAAGGCTTTAATCCTAACTTTGTCAGGAACTCCAAGATGATCTCACAATACTCTTTGTTTACCATATGCTAATCCACTTTGTGAACTTAACATATATGAATCCACAATCAGAAAAGAAGACAATCAGATATTTAAGACAAGAATTCAAGTGTATTCTCATTAATTTTCAAAAGTCAATACACTACTAAGCAACAAAATACCAAAGGAAAAGACCCAAAATCAGACTCTCTTTACTTAATGTAACACCTCTAAGAACCAAGGACCAAAAAAAATTATTGGAACCATTACCCAATCAAGAATTTTGTAACTTATACTCCCTAGTCATCGTGGAATTATCAAAGAGAATGCAACAAGCTACAGATGACTTAGGGTTAGGGTTTCAACCACCCAACCAACTGGAAATGGTTACAAAAATTAATTACAGGGGAAGAAACCCAGGTAACCAAGAGAAAACAAGCCCTGGGTTGATCCTCAATCATGATAAATTCACTAAGAAGGTATTGAGAATCACATAAACATCCCAAAATGTCAACCCTTTCAACCACCTACAACATGCCTCAAGCACGAAACCGCATAGTACAATCCCTGCAGATGACCAAAGAACACCCTGGACCACACTGCAACAACAAGCACCACCAAACCAATCGAAATCAGCTGTTAAAACCATAAATTTTGGTACTTCCTGTCATTGAAAACCTTTCAAAAATTTGAATTTGAATAATAACGGTCATTTTATGGCGCTTGCAGTAAATTGGCAGCCCACGTTAATATGACCTCTGCCAAACTTAGCAAATTGGTGACTGAAGGATACCTCCAAGTCACAGAATGCTTTATGTCTATGCTAGATAGTTTGGCGATTACGCGAATGCTTGTTCGCTAGATCG
Organism: Chamaecyparis obtusa; assembly: GCA_027943335.1. Classification (NCBI taxonomy): domain Eukaryota; kingdom Viridiplantae; phylum Streptophyta; class Pinopsida; order Cupressales; family Cupressaceae; genus Chamaecyparis; species Chamaecyparis obtusa. Next base: position 16,725 of record BSBK01009373.1, on the reverse strand, counting down.
CCAGTCAATTTAGAATATCACCATTTCTTCTTGCGAATGAGCAAAACCCCTTAAAAATTTGTTGGCCGCAAAAACTCTATCAAGACTGCCAAATCCCACCTGGGCCCACCTCCAAACTACCACATGTCATCACATCATTCACCACAATCGCTCAGTCATCACTGACAAAGGATCGACTGCAAAGCTTTCCCCTTTAGTGAAGATCGGTGGCTATCGCCATACCACTGACATATCCATCATGCATCTCTGATCAATGATATCACAACAACCATCAAATCTTGCAGCCTATTAAATCCTTTGAAACTGGCCTACCCACTGACAAGTCCACCTCAGCACACCTGGACCAATCACCATTTGCCAACTAAGAATACACATAGTGGACCCGCCTAAAGAAAAGGCTACATCACTCAACAAAATCAACGACCATCTCAAGATCTTATGTGTCTGACACATTGCTTGAGAAGATACACACACCGTTAGATGGAGATGGTGTCAGAGCTGGGCCCAGGGAAAATAGAGGCTACCGAAACATAGGAAAAATTAAAGTGTAGGACTTAGGCTTTCAAGAAAGTTAAGGCACAAAGGACTATAGGAAAATATTAAAGGCCACCGGGGTATAGACTTAGGAAAAATTTAAATGGGGCTGACCAAAATTATAGAGCACATGTGAATTAGGACCCTTAAGTGACCCGTGAAAAGGTAACATGAAATTGTAATAAGGCCAAGGTTAAAACGAAGGGTTTTTTTCATGTAACGGCTAGTTTTTGAATTTTTTGCTAAGGGTTTTAGCCAGAGACATGGAAAAATGACACAGAGACCAGGGGAAAGACAATGAAGCCATGAAATTTTTTGCATGTGCTAACAAGTCCAATGCCAGGTCAAGGTGACATGCCATCTTCTGATTGGTCAAAGTAAAGAGAAAATCTGTGGGACTGTGTTGCCAGGTATGCTGACTTACTCAAGGGTGATTGGTTGCCGCATGTTGATGATGACTTCCAGGTGGACTGATGTGTTAGTGGGGTCATGGCTTAATGAAGATCTATGGCAAGTGTATGATCTAAAGGGATATTTGGCAGTCATGAGATCATGCACCCACCAGTAGATTGGAATCTTAGTTTGAGTGGGTCCGTTGTCAGAGCTTGCCGAGGTGTTTACTGACGGAGAGGTCGAAGCAAATAAAAGAATGCCAAGTGGCATAAATGGGCCCAAGCTTGAAAGGATTTCATGAATGAGACAAGTCTTTGGTCGCATGGTCGTCGAATGACTTAAAGGAAGAAGGGCTCAAGGTGGGTCCAAATATGTTGACATGTTAATTTGCTCATTTCTCATTGGCCATTGACTTCCACGGTGGTTTTGACTTGTCAGAAGGGTTTTAAGGTTGCTTTCTTAGTATATCATGGCCATTCATTTACCAATAAATAAAAGGATATCAACGGTCGCATTTTAAAATGACCGGCTAGCTATTAATTTTCAAATTCAAATAGTTCTAAGAGGGCTTTTTGCCAGTATTTGATTTGCAGGCCGCAGGCGGTGAGGTAGTTCAGTGAATTTTATGTCTCCATGACATTTGCAATTAAAGGAGGATGATGAGGAGGTATGGGCAGCCATCATGGGTCATTTCTTGTCTCTGAAAGGTACCAGTTATGCATTCATGGGATGACCTTGTGCAGGAAAGTGGATGAATCTAGGTCGCTTGTCTACAGGTTGATGTAGTATGGGATGGACCTGCAAACTTGAGGTTTGATCGGCCATAATGTTGCAGAGATATATTCATGATTAGACTTGGTTGAGTTAGGGTTAGTTATTATTGCAGATTTTTTGTAAACCCTAGTTAGGTTTTAACTCCTACCTATGTGCAAAAGAGGAAATGTATATATTGTATTTTTGGAGCTTTTGAGCTTAGAGTTGGACAATTGTAAAAGAATTTCACTTTTCTTAAGGGTCATCTATGGTATCATTTCTACTCTCTGGCTTATACAGTTGTAAATCTTTCATTGATGATTCAAATATTGCAGAGGTATTTTGTGACAATTCTTCATGTCCCTATGCTTCCTTGTTTGGATCATCTCTTAATGAATTGAAGTCTATGCATGTTTTCAATGATAACTTAGGGTTCCTGATCCCTCTTAATTTTTGTAATTGTGTGCGTTATTGTGTTTTATTTTATTTAGATGTTTTTATTGGTATACTTCAGCCCCCTAAGAGTCTTGTCTCAATCCTACACCGAGTTGTAGAAGTGAATGTCTTCTTGCAGGTCATAAGTTGTGTCTTATGTTGAGGCCCTCCTATGAAACATTTATGCAAGCCTATTTAGCAAGTTGTGACATACTAGACCTAAGCCTTTCACTGATTCTATCCCTCTATGCTGCAATTCATACCCTAATTTTGGTGTATCACCTAGTAGGTAATTTGCTTTGAGTCATTTCACTTTCTAAGTATTCCTTCTATCCCTTTTCCCCTCAAGTTTTACTTTTCATGTCAAGAAGCAAATTAGGGTGATTATCCAAGAGGAACTAGCCTAGAACCTAGAGGTCTCATCTTAGTTAGCATAGGTCCCACAACTTGGAGATGATTCCCATGTTATACTAGGTTATCAAGACTATGAGAGCTTGAAACAAGGGTGCAAACTTAGTGTAGAATAGGAGGCTCTATACAACTCAAGAATGAATTAAATTTAGCTCATTCATGTGGTACCTAGTTTCCCATAATTAGCGAGGGAAATTCATATCAACCAAAGCTAAAGGTTAACATAGAAAATGAATCCCCTTGGAAATAAGGAATAATTCAGGATAAGCTAATTGATTCAGTGGTGTTATGTTTCCATATGTTGTAAGAGAATCTGTGGCATGTATAAAATTTTGGGATTTTATTGAACTGTAGTGTTATTCTTTTTCATTTTAATTGCATTTTTTACGTTATGAAAGAGCAATATGGAATCCACATGACAAGGACGATCTATCCCATGGAAAGGCATCTCAACAGGTACCAATTGTATAAATATAATTGATTTTAAAGGGACTAAAATTTTGCATCTCAATTAATTTACTTTAGTTAAATTTACTCTTAGATGGGTGGCTATTTTTACTATGATTGTTTAGTGTTCTATATCAAAGTTACTTTCTATAATAAGAGTAATAAATGGTGAGCTCCTTGTGGGGTAAGTTATGTTCCCAAAGAAGTGCTCTCTAGGGTGTGAGTTTGCAATTCATCATGTAAAACTAAATTTTTTTCTTAAAATGTCTGACGTGATAACAAGTGCATGTTAGCTTAGGGTAACAATCTACAAGTCCACTTGGGTGTGTATAGTTGAATATCCAACCAATTCACTTAAATTGACTATGCATATGCTTGAATGAAATGAAGGGTTTCTGAGTGAGATATCTCAAATGTATATACAAAGTTGAAAGTTCAATTTGTTATTGATGTAAAAATTAGTAGAGTAGAGTAGAGGAGACCAGGTGAGAGACTACTAATTCTAATTCTCTATGGTCTCTAGTACAACACTTGAGAATTGTTGTCACTAGGGATTGCACCCGAGTATGGCTAAGTGTGGACCTAGCAATCCCATGAAATATGGGACTACTCTTGGGCTATGGGTAAGCTATCAGAGAGTAGACCTCCAGATTAGGGGTTGGCATCCCCTTGAATCACCTGAAACTTAACTAAACTTTGAAGGAAAAGGGAGAGAGCACATGAAATTGAAACTAAAACTAGGCGATTCACCAAAATTTGATAGATCCACAGATTGAATCAAAACTCACAATGACACTTAAAATAACCTGGTAATTCACAACTTGACCCTGTCTGCCTTGACAATCCTTGAAATAAAGAGGTATTTTCATTAAAATAAAGGAAAAACTCTGACAACTTAAAACCAAACGTACACAGATTAAAACAACAACTGTAAAACACATTCCTAAACATTCAACTTGAACAAACTTGAAAAGTAAAGGATAATAGGATCACAATAGATTTGACATGAATTCAAATAGGAAAACTCAAAAAATAATAGGGATGAGACGGAATACTATTTTATTCTCAGTGAAAGGAGCCAAGTACATTAATCTGCTTCTCCTGAGCTAAAAGCATTTACCTCCAAGAAAGAGGGAAAGAAGAACCAACCTCCATCACACAAGTGAGAGGTATAAAAAGAAAAACCTAAGAATCTGCATGAGAACCCACAACCTCCTAAAAATGGAAAACTCTCCAAATAGGCCCATGAAGATGCCTCATAAACTCGGATGCCGGATTCCCGAGTTTATAGGGGTAGTGGAAAAAATGGCTCCTAGAATAGATGGTCAAAAGGAGACCACTCCGATCCCTAAGTGATGCTCTAAAAATAACATTCTGACAATGATTTATAGAAATACCATTGTCAAAAATTATAATAAAAATAAGCAATGACTTTTACATTAAAAACCCTATCCCACTAAGACACAAAATGTGGATTTAAACTATATTTTAAAATAACCTCAACCCAAAATGGGGAAATATATTTTAAAATATTTACATTTTGAACAAAATCCACCTATGCCTAAAATAAAACATGGATCTAAATCTTTATTACCCTAAGTCAATAAATGGCCTTCACCCAAAAATGGGGAAAGCAAATCTAATAACCTATCACATAAAATCCATGTTTTGCAAGAATACATGGCATAAAAAATAAAACCTCAACCCTAAAAAGAAGGGGAGAAATGAATAATGTATCTTTGCATCAAAACCCCTTTTTGAAAATGGGTAATCAGCTGGCATGCAACTTTCCTTCTCAGCACCTAGCAAGCTTCTATTGTTATTGGCAGTGTTGTGCTTGATCTTCGTGTTCGGCTTTAGAAACAACTAGTTGTGGCACCGTGAAGTCAAGGTAGGCACTTGATTTTTTAGCATTTCATTTTGTGTTACTTCATCCTTTGAAAAACAAGGGGATAACATTTTTCTTTGCATATTGTAGATTATATTTATCTTCCCTTTGCATTTGAAGTAATTGTTGTTTGATTCAAACCCTTGTCCATATTGCATTGTTTTCTATGCTTACGAAATCTCTATTAAATCTAAGTTTATTTCAAAGGAACTATGGTAGCATATCCATTTCTGGCATCACATTTTACCATTTCATTTTTTCATTATGTTAACGGCCTATGAGCTAGGGCACTGCATTTGTATATCAGGATTTCTATTGCTAATAACACCCATTTGCTACTATGTTTTTGACTCCATAGTCTGGCCCATGAAATTTGTCATGAGGATCCTATAGCCTCAAGCTAGGGTTTTATTCTGGGTTTTCTATATGATTAACACTATGTTTCATTGTCCTCGAGCTTAATACTTGAATAGTTAAAAACCCACGATCGAGCTAGGGCATCAATGCTCTTCACTACCATTTACATTGTTCCTTCCTGTGAGTTATCATCATGTTGTTGTCATTGCTTGTTGCTGATTTGTTTGTGACATCATATACACTAACTATGCCCTTTGACTCAAATTACCTATTGCTTCTTTACACACCTATGAGTTTATGGCTCACTGCCTTACTCCTTAAGGCATGTGAACCTTGTTTATTGCGTTGTTGATATGTTCATGTTGGTGCCAACACATGAGCTATAGCTTGCTTCCTTCATTTTTACTATTACATATGTATATTGCTTGTTGGCACATTGTATTTTTTTATTGATGTTGACTTAGAGCATAGAAACCCATGAGCTATCATTGCCTTGCTGGTTACATGTCATTATACTTCTTGACTATTTAATACATTTAACAAGACACATTCCATGAACTTCTATTGTGGTTTTCTATTTATTCATGGCACAATATATAGGTGCCATTGTATTTACCAGTGCCTTTTTCTGCATTTGATGTTTACTATTTTGGTGCTGCTGCTACTTTGCACTGGTTAGTACATAGTTTGATTTAGGAGCTCTATCATCTACTATTGAAGGCCCACGAGCAAGGTTGAAAACTTTTGCATCATTTTTGTATTGGAATACATGATCTATTTTACTTGCATGTTCGGTAAGCTTCTTTTGATATCTTCATTCTTGCTACAACATATTTCTTGTCATATGGATTGATTGTTTGATACATGACAGCCCGTGAAACATTTAGGGCATTTTCATTTGGTGTTACCCTCTCATGTTGATACTTTCTTGATAGACCTCGTGATCTTGGAGGCACTGTGATCGATATTTTCTTGTTGTTATTACTCCATCCTATGGTCTTATCCATCATACACAACACATATTGACCACTTGTGATCATCTCCTACATATGAGGGCATATGTATTGAATAGACTATTTGATTCTACCCTACATTTGTGGGCATCATCCCCTATTTTATATTCATTGTCATTGCTGGTATTAACGAGCCTTTGAGTTCTTGCATTGGGCATCCTTTATGTTTCTATCCATTCACTATTTCACATAATGATATGCTATACTATCACTTATTTACCAACTGTATCCCTTTACTATTTGGCTCATAATGCTGGTTTTGATCATGTTCATGCTATGATGTATCTTTCCTCAACATGAAGATTTGTGTCCTCTTATTTCTCTATTTTGATGATGATTCAATGTACCCTACAAGCCCTCCTTTTGCTAGTGTTTGACCATGCTTCATCTAATTTATCTCTATGATCCTTGAGTATCCCACTGATATTGTTTATTTAATGAATGGATCCCCACATGAGTCAGTGCCTCTCCTTGAGACTGTTAGGGCTCCCAAAAAATCTATGGGAATAGAACTTTTGAGAACCCTCACAAGTTTAGTGTAGGGTATTAGGAGACTCAATACTGATCATGGGTTCTCTTGGCATGTATCTACACATGGAACAAACACATTAGTGAAAACAATGGTATCTCTTTTATTTCTAGAGCCTCCTTGATGCACATGCCCTGAGCACAACCCCTCCTAGAGGTGTATGACTAAGTATATATATGTATCCTTGTGAATATTGTAGTACCATACATTTTTTAGATCCACTGGATCTAACCCCCTTCTCTTCTCTAATCTCTAGGTCCCAGATCTCAGGAGCACATGGAAACACTGTTGATCAAGACACCATTACCAGGCAATGTCTAGTACCCCTATATTTATGTTCATTATATATGTATGTCTGTAACTTCACTTATGTAATTTTGGTAGTGGCTATGCTCATGGCCTGTGTGAGCTTGGATAAATGTTCTTCTTATTTCTTTTCCTTTTGTACATCACATTAAATACATGGTAGATATACATGCAATGCTTAGATGTAGATCATTTCCTTTTCTTTTTTATGCACCTTGCAATGAAATGAACTCAAATTTTAAGAAAGACCACTAATAATTCAAACTAGGGTGCAATAGTCTCACTTAGTAACTAGGCCTCCAAAGATGAGTGAAAATAATGATAACATTCTGGCGACTTATATTGAGTGCTTGCATGCTAAGCATCCTGACTAGTTGCCTTCAATCCATTGGGCATAAAGTCTCATAATCCAAAACTGAACCTAGCCCCCAAAACAACCTTCCTTCTCATAGCAAAACTGAAACTAACTACCTGAGACAAACTGCTCTAGCTTATTGTTAACCCAACCAACTAAAAACTAAAAATTGAAAGCAAACTTGCACTGAAGCACTTAGGGAAAACCAAACTGAAAAACTCCTATCCTACCCTACTCTAACTAGTATCAACAAACTAGTCAAACAAATCCATTGACTGGACTATTCAAATAACTCCCCATCCTTCTTAAAGTGTTATACTTTCCACATTTGATGCCAATAAGGATAAGATGGAACACAAAAACATACTGAACTATCAGGCATGTCAACTTCTGAAATAGGTAGTCTAGATTACTATCCTTGATAAGACCATAGGTGCTATCCTCCCAGAGAGTTTGATAAGGCTGAACAAGTTCCTGGTCACCAAGGAATGGGCTTTTGACTTCACCCTCCATTGAATCCTTGAGTATGAATGTCCCACTTAACCCCACCTAAGCTAGATATCTGAGAGGACACCCCCTTGAGAGTATGAAACTAGGCCTCTCTTTCTCTGCATGCACCTTACAAATGTCTTCAGCATGCTGATCAAAATTATTGTCCTCCATGATAGTCTACCATACCATTTCTTCTTCTGCAATTAGAGGACCATCCTCTTCATTAGTTGGAGCATCCAATAGCTCATCAAAGCTATCAAACTGTCTCAAGTCCTTAAAAATCACTCGCCCCTCCTCAAGGTCTAGGAAATATGATTCCTTAGATTCATCCTCCACTTTATTGTAAACAGGTCTAGATTCTGCAATCAAGACAACACTAACTTCCTAAAAAACAAACTCTTCTTCAAGCACATGCAAGCTATTATCCTTTTCAAGAAGATGAGGAACATCAACAAGAGCTGAGCATAAAGTATCAATTATCAAATCAAAATCATCTCATTGTTCACAGTTAGGAACAACTATATCATCTTTCTTATCACAACCAATGAGCTCAACTAGTAAATCTTGCACTACCTCATCTTGCTCAATATAAGAAGGCATCTCCTCAAATAAATCGATTAGGGCCTCACCTCCTTCACTTGCTTCTTGACCTTTTCTTTTCTTCTCTAATCCATCAGCATGTAACAAATCTACTTGTTGCTCATGATCATCATGAAAAAGTACACCCAAAAGAAAAAATTCATTCTTTTACTGGTGGCTTGAAATGCTATGAGGTGTAGGGGGCTCTTTTGGAGTTGGCTCATAGGGATTAATCTTCTCTAGGATGGGCTCATTGTCATTTAGACAGTAAAATATTTTAGGTGTCTCTTCTATAGGAGTAAAGTGACAAGGCTAGGAAATTGAGATAGGGTCATGAATAGGCTCTAAAACATTGTGGAGGTTAAGCCCCTGTTGACTAGGATTCTGAACTGAAGGAGAAATCCTAAAGCTTGGAATTTCAATAGAAGTGTTAGTGGACTTACCAAGCAAGAAACTTGGGATTTGAACCTTGCGAGTCTCCTATCTAGTCTACAAAGCCTCTAGGTCTTCTTCAGTAGCATGAGGCATCTCCTCAGGGATCTCATCCTTAAGAAGAGTTGACATCACGTAACTTGGAAACATGGTCCATGAGGGTCTCCAAGACTGCGTTAAGTTTCCATTTCCCTATAGTGGATCTTGTGAGCTTTCTTGCATTGGGGCAGAAATGACCTCATGATCTCCTTGCCTTGGTGCTTGTGCCAATAGGTTCTTAACCAACTGATCATTTTCTTCTAACTCCTTTCGGAGATCCTTCTCAGTTCTTGAAGTTGTAAGATTGATGGTCCTTATTAATTCTTGATTTTCTTCAATCTTTCTTCACGGATCTTCTCTTTTGTCAAGATCAGATGGTTCTTCTCTTCAAGGGTCTTCTCAGCACCTGCTATCTAGCCCTCAAGCTTCCTTGAGAAGGTCACCACCTCCATATACTACCTTGAGAGCTCCTCTTTATGAGCTGTCATCTCTGCAGTCTCTCATGAAAGACCTCAATTCCTCTTCAAAATTTACCAACCAGTCATTGGAGTCTGAATTTGAAGTGGTATTGGGTTGATTTTGAGGATTGTAATGGTGATCCTCATACGGCGGTTGATAGGAATGCTGCTAGGATGCTTGATGCTGGGTGGGAGGGTATGGTAGGGCATTTTGGGTATATGTTTCTACTTGGCTAGATTGATATGGCATGAATGAAGGTACACGGGTAGCTTTCTCATGATATGGGGGGTGATAGGGAGAATATGCATTAGGAATCGACATGCTTACTCATCAAATAAGCTGGTAAAAATATATCTTCTAAAACTTATTAGTACTTGGACTACTTAAACCAGTAGAATTTTCTCAGTGTTTCCATGGTGTTTGAAACAAAATACCTCTTAAAGGCTGATTGAACTGAGGATCACACCAAAAATCTGAGTAAATGATGGGATACAAAGTAGTCCCACTGGGTGTGCCAAAAACTATTGTCAGTAGAGATTGCACCTGAGTATGGCTAAGTGTGGACCTAGCAATCCCATGAAACATGGGACTACTCTTAGGTTGTGGGTAACCTATTAGAGAGTAGACCTCTGAATTAGGGGTTGGCTTCCCCTTGAAACACCTAAAACTTAACCGAACTTTGAAGGAAAAGGGAGAGAGAGTGCATAAAATTGAAACTAAAACTAGGTGATTCACCAAACTTTGACAGATCCAAAGATTGAATCAAAACTCACAATAACACTTACAATAACCTGGTAATTCACAACTTGACCCTGTTTGCCTTGACAATCCTTGAAATAAAGAGGTATTTACATTAAAAGAAGGGAAAAGCTCCCACAACTTAAAACCAAATGTACACAGATTAGAAAAACAACTACAAAACACTTTCCTGAACATTCAAATTGAACAAATGTGCAAAGTAAAGGATAACAAGATCACAATAGTTTTGATATGAATTCAAATAAAAAAACTTAGAAAATAATAGGGATGAGAAGGAATATTATTTTATTCTCAGTGAAAGGAGTCAAGTACATCAATCTATTTCTCCTGAGCTACAAGCATTCACCTCCAAGAAAGAGGGCAAGAAGAACTAACCTCCATCACACAAGTGAGAGGTATAAAAAGAAAAACCTAAGAATCTGCATGAGACCCCACAAACTCCTAAACATGAAAAACTCTCCAAATAGGCCCATGAAGATGCCTCATAAACTTAGATGTCAGATTCCTGAGTTTATAGGGGTAGTGGAAAAACTGACTCCTAGAATAGATGGTCAAAAGGAGAACACTCTGATCCCTAAGTCATGCTCTAAAAATAACATTCTAACAATGATTTATAGAAATACCATTGTCAAAAATTACAATAAAAATAAGCAATGACTTTTACATTAAAAACCCTATCCCACTAAGACACAAAATGTGGATTTAAACTATATTTTAAAATAACCTCAACCCAAAATGGGGAAATATATTTTAAAATATTTACATTTTGAACAAAATCCACCTATGCCTAAAATAAAACATGGATCTAAATCTTTATTACCCTAAGTTAATAAATGGCTTTCACCCAAAAATGTGGAAAGCACATCTAATAACCTATCACATAAAATCCATGTTTTGCAAGAATACATGGCATCAAAAATAAAACCTCAACCCTAAAAAGAAGGGAAGAAATGAATAATGTATCTTTACATCAAAAAAACTTTTTGAAAATGATGAAGGGTGCTCCCCTTAATACCACAAACACATAACAGAAATAGAGAAACAACAACAATATGCAAGAACAGAAAATTGGCTTCTTATTATCTCCACAAATGTGGAATTACAAAACCTTCAGAATTACAATATGCAAAGCCACATGGGCATTCCCTTACAATATTCTGTAGGACAAAGCCTCGAATCAATAACCAGATCTACTACCCAGAACTATTCTGAACTGCCTAAGACAATAATACAGCCTTCCTTATATAGGCAATTATCCACCGCCTGGGAAGGTTCCAGAATTTTAGCCAATAAGGCCGACCAAACTTAGAATTATTTTATTTTACATTTTATTACATCATAGTCGGCTCAAGATAACCTTTGAAACCCGAACAGAAATTTTCAAGAAAATTATTTTTCGCCATTTCAGGTGGCCCAACTTCCGAAGACCATAAGTCATCACCAGTTGACCCGCTCGGCCACTATAACCCCATTTCGGAAATTCCACGAAGCGCTCTACAGGCTTGACCGGTGCAAGCACCTGTCACCCAAATTTTCGACCTCATCCGGGGCCTCTAAAGCCTTCAAAACTGAGTTCAAAGTTTCTGTACCCTGCTGCCAATACCGAAAATCTTCAATATCTTCCAATATACACTTGATCTGGAAATGAAACTTTACTGGCAGACTTATATGACCAAAGTGAACCTCCAAGAAAGAAATCAGATCATTCTGAGCACATACGAAAATTACCAAAAATAGTAACTTTCCATAAATAGCAGCTCTGCACAAAATAACCCTTATTGAAAAATAAAAACAAAAATATTTTTGGGTGATGCAAGATTGCTCTTACACCCAGGATGCTCCTACATCAGACACCCGGGGTAATTTGAGAGGTGACCCTGTCACGACTCAGGTGTGCAGAGGAAAACCAAGACGGTTAACCTCCTCCTTTATTATCCATGATGAATCTTCAATAGGTCGTCCTTTCCATTTGACCAAATACTCTTCATATGTCCTGTTCCTTGTGCTTCTGCCAACACGACTGTCCAATATGTCTTTGATCTCCTTGATATCTGAACTGGTTGCTGGAATACTCCACTGTGCTGCTGTGATCTCATCTTCAACACCTCCTTCATGATACTCTGTCAGATCTGAAATGTTAAACACTGGTGAAATATTTAGCTCAGTAGGCAATTCTACCTCATATGCATTTCCTGAATCATGTTTCTTCAATATCCTGCATGGTCCAAACTTCTTCATTTTCAGCTTGTTATATGTACCAACTGGAAACTGCTCCTTCCGCAAATGAACCATGACTTCATCGCCAACCTGAAATTCCTTATACCTCCTTTTCTCATCTGCCTTAGCCTTATACTGTGCGTTCATCTTGGTAATATGCTTCCTCACCTCCCCATGGATGTTCTTCAAGTGTTCTGTAAAATCCTCAGCTTCAGCACTACTTATTTCTCCTTTATCTATCTTCCTCAATTCAGATGCATTTCTTGGACTACTTCCATATACAATCTGGAATGGTGATTTACCAGTGCTCCTATTGACAGAATTATTGTATGCAAATTCCGCCTGTGGTAAAATCAAATCCCATCCTATTGGTTTATCTCCAACCAAACATCTCAGCAAATTTTCCAAACTCCTATTCACCACCTCTGTCTATCCATCAGTCTGTGGATGATGTGATGAACTGAACTTCAAATCTATCTTCAACTTTTTCCACAATGTACGCCAGAAATATCCAACAAACTTAGTGTCCCGATCTGAAACTATGGTCTTTGGCAAACCATGAAGTCTCACTACTTCTCTGAAAAACAATTCTGCTACATGAACAGCATCATTAGTCTTCTTGCAGGGAATGAAATGTGCCATCTTTGATTATCGGTCAACTACTACAAAAATTGAATCATGTCCCCGCAGTGTCCTCGGTAAACCAAGAACAAAGTCCATGCTGATATCCTCCCAAGGCTTCTCTGGTACAGGTAATGGCTGATACAATCCTGTATTCTGCTTCACTTCTTTCGCCATCTGACATACTCTGCAGCTCTGTACAAACTTCTTCACATCTTGCTGAAATTGTGGCCAATAATAATTCTCACTAACCAAACCAAGATTTTTATCACGACCAAAATGTCCAGCCAATCCCCCGCTATGCTTCTCCTTGATGAGATTCTCCCTCATAGAACTTCGTGGAATGCACAACTGACTCCCTCTGAATAGCATATCATCCTGGATGATGAAATCCAACCATTTCGTCCTGTCTAGAGTAACAGGTTCTGTGCAAGCTTTCCAAGCTTCACCAAAATCAGGATCCTCTGCATACAAATTCTTGAGTTCCTTGAACCCAACCACTTCAATCTGTATTTCTGTCAGCAATAGTTGCCTTCTGCTAAGAGCATCTGCAACCCTATTAGACTTTCCACTCCTATGTTTCAAAACAAATGTATAACTCTGCAAAAACTCAACCCATTTCAAATGCCTCTGATTCAATTTTCCTTGACTATTCAAATATTGCAAAGCTTGATGATCAGTATACAAAACAAACTCCTTAGGAAGTAGATAATGTCTCCACTTCTTTAATGCCTGAACTATAGCATAAAATTCCTGATCATAAACAGAATACTTCCTCTTGGCATCATTTAACTTCTCACTGAAATAAGCAATAGGTTTACCTTCTTGGCTCATAACAGCTCCTATTGCAGTACCACTAGCATCACAATCTACTTGAAACACCTTATTAAAATCTGGAAGTACTAAAACAGGTTGTTCTATAACTTTTTGTTTCAATAATTGAAAACTCTTTTCTGCTCCTTTAGTCCACTTAAACTCTTTTCTATCCCCTCTCATTATTTCAGTCAAGGGTCCACAAATACTGCTAAAATTTTTGATAAACTTTCTGTAAAAGCTAGCTAGACCATGAAAAGATCTTACCTCAGTAGCACTCCTTGGAGTAGGCCATTCAAGGATAGCCTGTACCTTCTTTGGGTCCATTTTTAGACCTTCTGCTGAAACTAAAAATCCCAAATACACTAACTCTTTCTTCACAAAACTACACTTCTTCAAATTAATCAACAATTTCTCTTCTCTCAACTTCTCAAACACCATACGAATATGCATCATATGTTCCTCCAATGTCTTGCTAAAAATCAAAATATCATCTAGGTAAACAATGACAAACTTACCCAGAAATTCTTTCAGAACCTTGTTCATGAGCCGCATGAAAGTGCTCGGTGCATTGGTTAGCCCAAAAGGTATGACTAACCACTCATACAATCCTTCCTTTGTCTTGAAGGCAGTCTTCCATTCATCTCCTTCTCTGATCCGAATCTGATGATATCCACTTTTCAGATCTATCTTTGAAAAATACACAGCTCCACTCAAACAGTCCATAATATCATCCATTCGTGGCAATGGAAACCTGTACTTGATCGTGATCTTGTTTATTGCTCTGGAATCTGTACACATCCTCCATTCTCCATTCTTCTTTGGTGCTAATACCGCTGGTACAGCACAGGGACTTAGACTCTCTCAAATCAATCTTTTCTGTAACAGTTCATGCACTTGTCTGTTCAACTCCTCACTTTCTGCAGGTGTCATTCTGTGTGCTGCCTTATTCGGCAAACTCGCTCCTGGAATCAAGTCCATCTGATGACTGATCTTCCTGACTGGTGGTAATCCATCAGGCACGTTATCGGATACAATATCCTGAAACTCATTCAACAAATCTGCAACTTCTACAGGAACATCTTCTACTTCCTCTTTACCAGCTTTTGGAATTAAAGAAAAACATACATGCTCATGCCTCATACCATCTAGGAATTTCCTTCCATCAACAAATGTTATTCTTGCATTACCACATACCTTTTCTTCGGTCTCCTTCAATGGTTTTAGCTTATGTCACACTCCATCCTTTGTCAGGGAATAGGTATTCGCACGGCCATCATGTACAGCACATCTGTCAAACTGCCATGGTCTACCCAACAACATATGATATGCATCTATAGAGATGATATCACATAGTACCTCATCTTGGTACCCGCCGATCTTGAACTTCACTAGGCATTGTTCATTGACCATGACCTTGTGGTCATCCTGTACCCAGGCAATCCGATATGGATGTGGGTGTTTCTGTCTCTTGAGCTTCAACTTTGTCACCATCTCTTCTGACATCAAATTGTCAGTGCTTCCACTATCAATAATCACATCACAACATTTACCTTCACACTTGCACCTGGTGCGAAACAGGCTCCTCCTTTGCTCAGGTTCATTCTCACCACTCAACAGGACTCTTCTGTTAATCAACATTTCTCCTCTTTCAGCATCTTCAGAATTTGATGATCTGGCATCTTCATCTACATGTGCAACTCTGGCCTGGCCTTCATTTCTCCTGTCTGTTCTGCCTTGGCGCTGAGGACATTCAAATGCCCTATGACCTTCTTCTCCACAGTGAAAACATGTTCCACGGAAGCCACCTCTTCCAGATCCTTGTCCTCTTCCTCTTCCTCTCTGATCTCTATTATTCTGATCCTGGAAGTGATTGGAATTATTTCCTCGCTGATTCTGACTGCTACTGGCCTCATCCTTCTTTTTTGGATCTTCATTTCGGCCACCATATGACCGCCCAGGAGATCGTCCACCGCGACCTCTTCCGTTTTGTCTGTTCTCAAACTTCTTGTTCAGCTTTTCCTCTACTTTTAGGGCAAACTGGTATGCCTCTTCAATACTGTTCATTCGAACCACATTCAGCTCCTCCTGAATGCTTGGCCTTAACCCATTAAGGTATCGGGCAACTTTCTCCCTATCAGCTTCTGCATGGCCTGTTCTGATGAGAAGTCGATAGAACTCCTCTGTATACTCCTGAACAGATCTTCCTGCTTGCTTCAAACTTTGCATTTTCTTTAGTAGATCAAGCTCATAATCAACAGGAATGAACTGTCGCTTCAATTTATCCACCATCCGATCCCATCTTGTGATTTTATCTTTCCCTCTTCTATTTCGCTCCAATTGAATTTCTTGCCACCAGATCTTCGCATGACCTTTTAGTCTGGCCTTCGCAAATTTGACCCTATCAGGATTCTCAACATCTTCGTACTCAAAATATTCCCCACATTCATTGATCCAGTCAATCAATTCCTCTGGGTTAAGATTTCCAGAAAATGTAGGAACCTCAATCTTAGGTCTTTTCCCAATTTTGGAAATGGCCCGAAAAAGTCTTTCTTCCTCATGGTTCACAATTTCAACTTCTCCTTCTTGATATTCTTCTTCGGCTTCATCCTCGCTTTCGTCTCTGACATTAAGATTCATTCCTCTGCGAATCTCTTCTTGCAATGCTCGCACTTGTCTCTGCAGCTCTCTAACCTCAGGTGTTACAACACCAGCTCTTCCGCCACGTTCCCTTCGTGGAGGCATTTTCACGATGCGCGCTGAAACCCTAGCCCCGGTCCTGGTGCAAACTGCCTCACAGTCGGCAATCTGTTTACACACTCAAGAACTCCTGCTCTGATACCACTTGATGAAGGGTGCTCCCCTTAATACCACAAACAGATAACAGAAATAG